>PVIC010009266.1:0-47414 GCA_004025085.1 Thryonomys swinderianus | reverse complement strand
ACCAGGTGGTCTTTGGTGACCGGCATTGTTCGTTCACCTGACAGTGTTTCCAAGATTCATCCAGGTGTATGATGCATCACTACCACATTCTTCGTTATTCTTAAATATTCCATCAGAGAGGCTCATGGCATTTGGACTGTCTATTCACTGCTTGATGGACTTTACACAGGTATAAATAAGGTTGCCAGGAGCATTCGTGTTCCAGGTTTTGTTTTGCTTGGTTGTATACCTAGGGATGGATTGGCTGGGTAATATAGTGACTCTTCGGCAGGTTGAAGAATTTCCAACCCCTTTTTCAAGTGGTCCATTTTACATGCCCGTTAGTAATTGTTTGTTCTTGACATAGAAAGTGTTTTTAGCCCGATTGAGACATTATTAGAATATTTGTTATATGTAGATGTGGATTGTGATAATAAAGGAATCGAGCCAGGGGTAGTGGCGTACACCTGTAACCCCAGCAGTCTGGGAAGCTGAGGCGGGGGACTGTAAATTCCAGCCCAGCCTGTACAAGTTAGCAATTTAGTGCAATTCTGTTTCAATGTAAAACATACAAGGTTTGGGCATACAGTTCAGGGTAGAGGCTTTGAACTCCTTGCTGCTAAAAATTAAAAATGTGTAAAACAAAATAGAGACAAAGAACCAGGGGGAAAATGTTGGCTGATCTCATTCTCAGCTGAAGGGGTCTGGAGGGGAGGGGGGCAGGAAGGGAGAGCTAGGGTGCTTATAGCACACGGTGGACTGAGGAGGCGATTCTCAGGCAGGAGAAAGATGTTCGTCCGAGGTCTCCTCTGACCTGCGTGCCTGACCTTGACTTTTAATCTTGACATTACAGGAAATACATTTCCGTTGTCAGACACATGGGCCTTGCTGTTATGTAATGGGGAGGCCTGACCTGAGCATACTGGGTGGCTGCTAAGTTCCCTAGGGGTGGCTCCTTGCGAGGTCTGGGTGGTCCTTTGCTCTGTAACTGCGCACCATGAGCGCCTCTGTGGACATCTCTGGTTCACATTCATCCTGCCAAGGGTGTCGAAGCAATGCTAGGTATTGGATGTAGATAAACTGTTCTGTGTGGGTACTGGGTGGCTGGAGCATTTAAAATGGCGAAAGGGAAGGAAAGCTGTGAAAACAAAAGCTTCCTAGCTAAGCAGGGAAACCTCTTGTACCTGTAGGATTTAAAAATCGCCCGTCACGTTGTTTATTTTCTAATGGAGCCGCAGGTGTAAAGCTGCTGCCATTCTGGGCACTTGAACTGCTCAGAAGGCTCGTCACAGAGGCCTCCTATTTTATGCTTCCCATGGTTATCACCCTTATGGGGTTTTCTTCCTTTGTGATTTACTCTAACATTCTGTATTTCCTTTGGCCACTTAGGTGAAATTGAAAAGCATTAGGTAAAGAGCCATGTCAGGCTTTGTACTCGTGATAAAAATCACACTGCATGGTCATTCTCTGTTTACATGAAACAGAAACCCCTGGCAGTGATCTGTTCCTTCCTGCTCTGACTCTGTGATGTGTCCGGTCCCTCCTCGCAGACCTGACCTTGCTGTGATTGCCCCATGGAAGAAGGAAACTAGGCATGAGTGATAGCGCCATTTTGCCCTATGCTGTGTGTCCCTCTTGGCTTTCCTTTCTCGCATGTCTGCAGGTCTCTCCTGCCTGTTGGGCCCTGTTCCATCTCAGTTTCCCAAAGGCCTAATTGGCAACCGACCTCTAACCCTACAAATCGTGTTGCCTTCGTCTTGCTGTCCGTAGAAGTATTTGTACAGCACGTACCTTGGGTTGATAAATTGAGGGCATAACTTTTTTTTTTCTGTGACAGATGAAATTCAGATTTCTGTGACTGTTTCTGAGATTGAGTTTCACGTCCTGGTATGGTAAGCCTCAAATAATTCTTTCTCCTCTTTTTTTTCTAGGTTTATCCAAATCCCTTGGGCTCATTGAAGGCTATGGCGGACGGGGCCGAGGGGGCCTTCCTGCCACTCTTTCCCCAGCAGAAGAAGAAAAAGCCAAGGGACCTCATGAGAAGTATGGCTACAATTCCTACCTCAGTGAAAAAATTTCACTGGATCGTTCCATTCCGGATTATCGTCCTACCAAGTAAGTTCTGCTTCCATCATTCAGATGTGCTCGCCTGGTTATACGGATGGGTGACACTCAGAATCTGTGACACTTTTTCATTTGTAATGAACATGGGAAATCACTCAGTCCCCTCCATAATCAGTCAACCAAGAACTGTTGCTTATGAAATATTAGCTAAATAGAACAAGCTCAATTGTTGTCATAATGATCCAGAAACATACAGAGGAGTCCTCAAGACATAAAGTTTACATTGAAATATATCACCATAATCACATTATCTAAAAATCACAACTATTCAAGTTTTAGCATATTGAGTCTAGTTTTATTCAGATATGAGCCTATGATTTATTGCTTTTATGATTTTTATTTGGCATTATTTCAAAAGGTTTTTGATGTTATTAATTATGATCATTATTTCCACTATTAAAAATTTCAATTACTTTCAATTTTTCATTATTGTATATAACATTAATCAATACTTTCTCTCATTCACATATTTATGTGTATTGATTTTGTATTTATCTTCTTATCCACAGTTCTAAAGGTATAATCCTTGTGTCACAGTTTATGATTATTTTTCGAGGTTCTAAAGACCTACACTTTTTTTCAAAAATGTATAGAAACTTATACTATTATTAGAATTTTATTAGGCCCAATACTGGGTACTAGCATTTAAATAAATGCTTTTCCACATTGATAGGTGAGAAAGAATATCTGTTATTGTTTCATCTTATGCTTTCGTTGTTTGAAATTCTTGCCTTTAAGTTTGAATGTATCTTGGTTGGCTTATGGGAGGTCTTTGTTTTGTGCTTTTAGATTTAAGAGTTATTTTCTTTATTTGAAATAGAGAAAGGAGGTTGTATGTGGAGACTAGATGCTAGAAAAAGACTCCTTATTTTCTAGGTAGAACTCCACCTTGGCTTCTCAAGCACATTCTCCATTTTCTGTTAGGCTTGTCATGTCACTATTTTTCTATTTAGAGTGTCCCCTTGGTTGGAGTAGATTATTTCTTTTTCAAATGGATTTTGTGCAAATCAGTTAAGTACTCTGGTTACTGAGAAAAATAAATTCAAGATAAAGAAAATTATCTTAAATGGATTTAAAATTGCAGCATTAGCTGAGAAACCTGTTAAATCTCCCTCTCCACCTAATAAGCATACATTCATTTTGAATCACTAGGAAAATATACATCACCCCCATTGCCAGCTATTTTGTGTTCTTGGACTTGTGCTCTCAAAAACATCTGGCTGTTTTCATTTCCTGGTGCACTGTGATTAGCCTTTCTTATTGGGATGTTGGCAAATAAACATAGCCATATCATTTTTTGTTCTCCTGTGCAAATGGAAATGTCTCCACCACGCAACTGAACTAGAAATGGGACAGTGGAACAAATATGACATGTCAGGTGATTTTCCTCACAGTACAGACGAAAGAGTGGATAAGATACTGTCCTGGCCGACTTACTTCTCACTTAGGGAGGGACTAGATAGGAAGCAGCCGTTTGGCACAAGATGATGAGTACGGAGTAGGCCAGGCGAGAGATACGCACTGCATCTGCAGGGAAGGTCCGAGGGTTTCCCGGTAAGAGAATGCCCGAGCTAAATCTTGGTGGGCAGCCGAGGGTTAGGTAATAGAAGAGAGAGAAAAGGTGGACCAGGCAGGGGAGCCCAAGAGTGGACTTGGGTGCGAGGTGCTCTGGAGGGATGCTTTGCTCAGAACTGTCTTGTGGTGAACCGTGATGATGCGGACGTAGCACTTACATTTGGCTCCCTCTACAACAACCGAAATGATAGTAAAGGAAGAGAGAGGTTGGTGACCATAAGGCAGGAGTAAACGAGGTCAGCGATGAGAAACACCTACAACATACTGGAAAATGGAAAGAGAACAGGCGAATGTAATGTGGGGAAACGGAGACAACTGTGAGATGAGCAGAGCTGTCAGGAGCCCAAGAATGTAGCTCAGTCAGGACCCCAGGGATACAGGAACTGAACGTACCAGGGGTTAGTAATGGCTGGGAGGTGCATCTGAATGGAATAGTTATAATTATAGCCACGTATACTTGTGTTTCAACTTTGGATAGCCAGATGCTGCCCTCCACTGAGCATAACGTGGGAGGTTTTCTCCCTGTTGAATTGTGGCCTGTAGTTCATAGAGGGAGCTTAGGTCAGAGAATAATGGAACTTCAGACCTAATCGGAACACCTTCCAGCCTCATTATTCGTCCAGGTTCTCAGATCCCTCTAGGCAAGAGTTTGAAGACTGCACTTAAAGAAAAGCAGCTTAAGGAAAACATCATAGATTTGACATTTGAGGGAACTCTGAAATGAGTTGTTTTGCTAATTTTCTATGAATATGGGTGCTTCATGTAAAACTGTATCCTTCTATACAAAGCTGTCTTAAAATCAGGACAGACCAGGGCTTTAGATAATTCAGTGGTATCTGGTGTAAAGTACCTTAACAGCAGCAGTAACAACAGAAAAGAAGCATTTGGAGAAAACAGAGACTACAGACTTTAAAACTATAATTGACTTAGAGAAATTGTGGGGTGTTTCCGTTTTGTTTACAAAACAAGAACAACCATGTGACTAGTAAACAGAATTAAAAAATAAATCTTGGAAGTTAAAATTTAGGCAGAAATAAATAAATCATTAAAAGGTTGGATGATAACATTGAGGAAATCTTTTGAAAAATAAAAAAAGAAATGAAAAACGAGAGAGGAATGATCAAATAGGAATTAGATCAAATCAGTAGGTTTAACATCCACTATTAATATCAGAGAGGGGCAGGAGATTTAGCTCAGTGGTTCCAGTGCCTACCTCGCAAATGCAAGGCCCTGAGTTCGATCCTGGTAACCACATACAATGCTGGGTGTGGTGACTCATGCCCACCAGCAATCAATACCTCATACCACAGTGCCAGGCGTGGTGGCTCACGCCTGTCATCCCAGCACTCAGGAGGCAGAGACAGGAGGATTGCTGAGTTCCAGGCTTGCCTGGACTACAGAGTGAGCTCAGGGCCAGCCTGATCTACAAAGGGAGACCCTGTCTCAAAAAAAAAAGAATGTCAGAGAGAAGTTTAATCTCTGGTACCTTTAAAAAAAATTTATATATATATATATCAGAGAGAATTAAAAAAAAAACAGAAGAAAATCACCAAACAAATGACACAAGAAAATTTCTCAGAATTGAAGAATGTTCATTTTAGATTAGCAGATCCTATCCTTCAACTGCATAATTTACCAAAAGAAAAACATTAAGCATACATCAAGAAATCTAAATGTAAAATTTCAAAACACCTTGGATGATGAAAAGATCCTAAAAGCTTTAAGAGGGGAAATACTGATCATATATACTTGCTGTTGGATTTCTCAGTGGAAACATTTATGACTAGAAGAGAGTATAGCAGTGCTTAAATAATTTTGAAAGAAAAGGATTATTTGCAATGTAGAATTCTATCATCACTCATAGAATAGTTTGGGCCAAGAGCAAGCACAGAGTAATTGCATTATAGATATGTAGTGTCTCGACGATTTTACCTTCCTTGCAGTGTATTCTCAGAAAGTTACTTAAGGATATGCGCCAGTAGAAGGAGTAATATAAGAAAGAAATAATAGAACCTATAACACTGATGGCAAATATTTTAGAGCCTGAGTACCTAAATTGCAACTCAAGACCTACTTATTTATTGCAAAGTGCCCACACTGCAATTAAACCTGAACACTGAGGTTTTAGTTTAGGAAAAAAAGACTATAATCTGCTGCTTGGCTGCTGGAGTGACTTGGCTCACTCACGAATCACCAGTGATCTAGGACGTGGAAGTTGAAATAGGTGAATGTTGAAGGCCGATCTTAGAGAAATGCTAAAGAAATGCTCCATGGCGACAGCTATGAAGCACTCCAAGACCCCAACCATTCTCCCATTCTGTGAAGTAGGTCTGCAGAAGAGAGAGGCAGGGGGCGGCTTGGATTGTTTGATTGCCTAGTTTTTGACTACATGAAGTTTTTGGTGAACATTCCTCCTGAAGGTTTGGGACTTTTATCGACACAGAAAACTAAGCTTGTGAAAAAGCAAACCAATTATTAACTACAGATAAAGGCATGCCAAGAAAGTAATTTCAACTCCATATACTCCGTGGCTTAGCTTATATATAACTATTTAAGTGTGTGTGTGTGTGTGTGTGTGTAGTGTGATACAATTATATAAATGTTGAGATCATACATCGATTTCTGCATAAGGTATGATATAACTATATTAGAAGGAGATGGAGGCAAAGTATATGAGGCGTGAATTGTGTAAGAAATTTAAGTCTTCACCTTTTGTAATAGAAAATCAATTAGAATGGCAAAAAAATAGGAGTATGATCATTCTTTTTTTTTTTTTCCTTTTGAGACGGGGTCTCGCTTTGTAGTTCAGGCTGGCCCTGAGCTCACTATGGTGCCCAGGCAAGCCGCCACGAACTCAGCAATCCTCCTGTCTCTGCCTCCTGAGTGCTGGGATGACAGGCGTGAGCCACCACGTCCGGCACTGTGGTATGTGGTGTTGATTGTCGGTGGGCGTGTTTCCACGCCCAGCATTCTATGTGGTTACCGGGGATCGAACTCAGGACCTTGCGCTTGCGAGGCAGGCGCCGGAACCACTGAGCTAACCCTCCGGCCTGAGTATGATCATTCTTATTTGAAAACATAGAGATTACTGAAGTGTTGTGAGACTGGGTGATAGCTGACTGTGTGTCAGCTTGAGTAATATCCAACTGAAATGGATCAGTGTCGTCCCAGGTGTGGAAGACTCACTCGAAATAGAACTGTCACCAGAATGGTAAAAAAGGGAAAGGAAGAAGGAAGTCCCCCTTCTGTTTTTTTTTCTGTGGGGCCACCAGTCTTTGGCTTCACCTTGGGCATCATCTCCTTGCTCCCAGCACAAGATCTTCAGCCTTCCGGCGTGGACTCTTTAGTCTCCTGGTGCAGACCCTTCAGCCTCCCGTTACAGACCCTTCAGCCTCCTAGATGACCTTGCACAATGGCCTCCTGGCCTTCAGCTGGATCTTTTGGGTCTTTAGGGCACAGACAGATGTTTGTGTACTCTTCCACACCTGACTCTGTAGCCAGCCATCATAAGCCACTCTTAGAAAGTCATATGCATTTTTATATCTTGCATTAAATCTGTTTCTCCAGTAAGCACTGACCAATACAGACTGTGTAGATTTTGTCTTATGAAATAAAATTTCAATAAATCATAAATACAAATCTGTGCCAAAAATTAAGTGCAAGACAAGTGGGATGAAAGCATGGTAGAAGGAAGACTTGGAGAATTGGGTGGAATGTCATGATCCTATTAACCTTTTTCCATTAGGCTGGCAGCTATATGTTGGATACATTTGAATGTGGAATTAGAGATGGATTTGAGCACTTACCCACAGGCCATACATGATAACCAGAGGTACCCTTGTAAATTCTAAGTGCCACAGGAAACGTTACCAGATTAACCATTTTAGTTGCAAATGAGTCCTTGCTATTGAGAAGCAACAAGAACCCTGGCTGTAAAAGTAGCTTCTGTGGACCGGAGATTTAGCTCAGTGGGTCCGGCGCCTGCCCCGCAAGCGCAAGGTCCTGAGTTCCATCCCCAGTAACCACATACAGTGCTGGGCGTGGTGACTCACGCCCACCAACAATCAATACCACATATCACAGTGCCAGGCGTGATGGCTCACGCCTGTCATCCCAGCACTCAGGAGGCAGAGGCAGGAGGATTGCTGAGTTCGAGGCTTGCCTGGGCTACATAGTGAGCTGAGGGCCAGCCTGAATTACAAAGTGAGACCCTGTCTCAAAAAGAAAAAAAGAAAAAAAAAGTAGCTTCTGTGATGCTGGAGTCCTGAGGAGATGGAGGAGATGGCTGTGTGGGGCTAGAAATATTTTCTTCCTCCAGAGAAATCAGCCCCCATGAATGGGATCTTTCTTTTTAAGCCCCCAAACAGCTCTCACAGGTTTTTACAAGGATTTAAGTAGGCAAATTTCCTTGCAATTTTAAACAGAGCCTCAAGTTGCTTTAATTCCTATTGTTTTATTACTATTTTACACTTGAGAAAATTGTTTCTCTTATAAATATGAATGAAGTTTTAGGTAGTAGTGACATTAACCATTTGCTTGTCATATTTCATGCAAATGGATTCTGAAATGTTATTTTCCATTTTATTTTAATTCTGTGATTCTTTTTCTTGCACCGGACAGATATTTTAAATTTGTATGACTCTCAAACTGTCTTTCCATTTTCATTTCCTCGCTGCTTTAAAGCTGAGAAAGCTATCATCCCTCAGAAAACTTATAAATATTCCATTCTGTTTTGTGTTTTTCTTCTGTCGCTCTCTTATATTTCACTCCTCAATCCACTGAAAGTTTATTTTGGAGAACGGTACAGATTTATCTTTTGTTCCAAATGTCTGTATGTCTTTGTGCAAAACAGCCTTTTCAAAATAATTTTGTAAACAACTCTACTATTTCTCTTATTTAGAGATAAAACATGCATTGCATTTTATGCTTTGGATATACAGTCTTGTTTGTTTTTAGACATTTGGAGCTATTCTTTTGGTTATTTCTTTATTTTTATTCTCCTCCCACCCTCCACCCTCACTCCCTCTGTCTCTCTCTGTCTCTGTCTCTGTGGACTATTTACAATGGTTATTGAAGTCTTCATTCCTCTAGGGACTGGGCTGGCTGTACAGAGAGAAGCAGCCATGTCTGGTCCCTGGATATCAGGAGCAGGTGGCTATGTAAAAATTCCTTGGGCCACTTCAAGGGAGCTTGAAAACCAAGAGAAGCCAATGAGCAGTTCTAGAAGAGGCAGAATACTGCACAGAGGTGACCTTGATCTTTATTTCCCATTGCAGCTTATTTATTTACTTACTCAACTGATGCAATAATTGTACATATTTATAGTGTATGGGTGATAAATTTGACACATTACAATATGTAATAATCAAATCAGAATGTAGTATTTTTCTGTCTTCTTAAACATTTCTTTATATTGGGAGTCTTCATACTCCTTGCTCTT
This sequence comes from Thryonomys swinderianus, assembly GCA_004025085.1. Classification (NCBI taxonomy): domain Eukaryota; kingdom Metazoa; phylum Chordata; class Mammalia; order Rodentia; family Thryonomyidae; genus Thryonomys; species Thryonomys swinderianus. Next base: position 38,296 of record PVIC010009266.1, on the reverse strand, counting down.
TATGAAAAATATAGAAAGCTATGGTAAATGATCATCACTTTATTGTGCTATGGAGCATGAGAATATATTCCTTCTATTTAATTACATTTGGGTACCAGCTTCCAACTTCTGTCTAGCCACCCTTCCCCATTCTTAATTTTGGTAACTATTCTTCTACTTTCTATTTCTATGACATCAACTTCTTTTAGTTTGAACATATGATTGGGAACATGTTATGTTTGTACTTCTGTGTCTGGCTTATTTCATTTAAGATGGTCTCTTCTACATTCATCCTATGAATGGATGCCATTCTTTTTAACTGGTGAATAATATTCCATTGTATTTATAAACCACTGTTTTGGGGATTTTTTTTGCATGCTAAGGTTGAACCCAGGGACCTAGGCACTGAACTACATCCATAGTCTTTAAAAATTTTATTTATGTTGTTTTATTTTATTTTTGAGATAGGGTTAGTAAATCACTAAGTTGTTTAGGATAGGATGAGCTAAAATTTGCAGTCCTCCTGCCTCAGCTTTCCAGTGTGCGGAGATTACATGAATGTGCCAATAAAGTTATAACACAGTTTCTTTATTCATTCATCTGTTAATGGACACCTCAATTAATTCCGTTTCTTTGCTACTATGAATAATGATAATATCAACATTGGAGTTTGAGATCATTTCCATATATCAATTTCAGTTTGGGATAGCTGGACTATGTGGAAGCCCTGTTTTTATTTTTTCAGAATCTCTGCAGTATTCCCCAGAAATGACTGTTTTAATTTGCCTTTTGCTAACATTGTATAAGATTTCCCCTTTTTCCACATCATCCCAATATATATATATATATACATTTTTTTTGCCTTTTTGAGTATTGCTATTCGAACTGGCCTGATATGATACTTCCTTGTGGTTCTGATTTACAGTTCTCCAATGATTAATGATACTGAGCATTTTTCATATGCTCAATATTTGTGTGTCCTCTTCTGAGAAATATCTGTTCAGATAATTTATCCATTTTCAATTGTATCATTTGTTCTTGTTGTTGAGTTTGAATTCTCTGTATATTCTAGATATTAATCCTTTGTTAAATGAACCATTTGCAAATATTTTCTTCCTTTTGCAAGTTGTCTCCTCACTGTGTTGTGTCCTTTGCTATACAGAAGATTCCTACTTTGACATAATTGCCATTATCTACTTTTGCTTTTGTGGCTTTTATTTTGGGGTCTTATAAAATCATTGTCTATGCCAATGTCTTGAGGTATTTCTCCTGTTTTCTTTTAGTAGTTTCATGTTTTACATTTTGATCGCTGATCTACTGTGAGTGGGTTTTTGCATATGATGAGAGATAAGGGTGCAGTTTCATTCATATAATGTCTAGATCTTCCATTTCCATTTGTGATATGGGAGAAGCTGTCTTTTCTCCTAATTTAGCACTTATGTTGCAACTCACTTGCTTGTAACTGTGTTTTTCATTCTCTGTTCTGTTCCATTGGTTTGTATTTAGTTTCCATGCCAGCACCATGCGACTGTGCACTGCGGCTCTGTTTTCAGATTGAGTATTGTGATGCTCCCCTGTATTTTTTTCTCAAGATTGATTTGGGTATTCAGAATCTTGTGTTGTTCCTTATGAATTTTAGGTTTGTTTTTTTCTATTTTTGTGCAGAATATCACTGGTATGTTATGGGGATTGACTGTGATCTTAAGGATGAGCAAGAGTATTTCCTCTAAATAGAGGGAGAAAGTAGTAGGTAGCTACAGCTGTGAAAAAACAAAAACATTTCTTAAGAAAAGAGAGGAAAATCTCTTCAACAAAGGAATTTCAATTCCATGCACTCTCTGACTCAGGGCAATTGGAAATGTTCTTGGATTTGGGGATTAGAGGAACTAGAAAGCTTCTGGCTAGAGCATAGCTTCTAGAGTAAGCTGTGAATCAAAGTTTACAGTGGAAAGTGATGGTCAGATTGTGAAATGCTTCATATTCCAGCCCTGTATTGGGCTGGGGACCTTATCATTGTCATGAAATGCCAGCAAAGGAGGCGAGACATTATTGCTGTTATGATCTTGCCTCTCTTCAGTGATAACTGTGGCATACACAGAGAGAAGGATTAGTGGAAAGAGGGCTAGTATCAGGAAGGCTAAATGCAGCTCTTCTCCAGTCAGCCAACACTTATTGAAACCTGCATAGGGGCTTCTGGTAATACAGTGAGCATTTTATTATTATCATACTACATTTTTGGAAATTCTTTCCTCCATAAAACACTAAGAAATGATGAACCAGAAGGCCTGGATTCAAGAAAAACTTCTGGAGAATCGGCAAAATGAGGCAGTTTAATTGGCTGTGGCCAAAGTAGATGTGCTGGGAAGTTTCTAGCTTGGGTGATGGGGTGGAAGTAATTTCGTTAACCAGGTGAGAGACTTCTGCAGTGCTTCGTGTTTTGTGAGGAGGCCGGCAGTTGTGCTTGTCCAAGTGTCCCTGTAGTGTAGTTTGCTGGTAGTAACTGTGTGGCATGAACTTATTGCCTTTTTGCTACTTGACCATATGTGCATGAGTGAGGTGGAAGCATTTGGTGACACTACAATCCAGGCACCACTTCATAAGCCTCACTCTTTGCCCGTGCCAGTCTATACCATTTATATTATCTAGTGGTGTATTAATTATCTGCTTGCCCAATTATCTCCTAATAGGAGGAAGGGACCCCCTGGGAACACAGAGATCTGTACTTGCTTAATAAAGCCAACGTTGAGGTCCCTGTGCACGTTTTACAGCGCGCATCTTCCTCTCAGACCATGTGCGTAATTTATGGGCAGTTTCTACTGCTGTTATCTTCAATTTCTCCTTTGGCCTCCTGCTTATAAATCCAGATGCCATGGAATCCCAGAGATGTCTGAGTTGGAAATGGATATTGTTTTTTTTGTTGTTGTGTTGTTGTTACTGTTTTTTTGAGACAGTGTCTCACTTTATATTTCAGGCTGGCCCTGAGCTCACTATGTAGCTTAGGCAAGCCTCGAACTCAGCAATCCTCCTGTCTCTGCCTCCCTGGTGCTAGGATTACAGGCATGAGCCACCACGCCCAGCACTGTGGTATGAGGTATTGATTGCTGGTAGGTGTGAGTCTCCACGCCCAGCATTGTATGTGGTTACCGGGGATCAAACTCAGGACCTTGCACTTGCGAGGCAGGCACCGGAACCACTGAGCTAAATCTCCAGCCCGGAAATGGATATTGTAAGCCATCATCTCCATGTTAGGTCCAGCGAATAGATCCATCTTGGGCTGCAGGGGTGGATAACTGAGTCAGGAATATTTGGGCGCCAATCAAGTTCAAGGGTTATTTTATGTGGAGATATGTGTGAATTGTGTATGTGGGTTACAGTGCTATAATTTACTGGGATGAATCTACTCATTGATAACACCCAATTCAAGTTTTTCTCCCTCATAAAAAGGATGGATCTGATTATTATCATCATGACCAAGACTTTTTTGTCTGACTCATTCCTCTGACCGTAGACTCCCTTTGTCTCACAGGTTGCTTTTCAAAGAATTCAAGTACCCTGAAAAAGGTCAGGCTTTCTCTTACACAGGCATGGGCACAGAAGGTAGCTGTCCAATGAGTATTTGTTGGTTAGAACAATAAAGCAGTGCATGTTCAGGGGTGTCTCTGAATCACCAGCCACAATCATGATTCCCTTTTATTGACTGCCTTTTATGTTCTTGTCACTGTGCTGCATGTTTTATTGATCTCATTTAAATTAACCACCCTCTGAAGTAGTTGTTACCATCTCTGTTTTATGAAATGAGTCAGGGGCCTAGGGTTTTAGCGCAGTGGTGCTGGGCCTGTCTGGCAAGTGCAAGGTCCTGAGTTTGATCCCTGGTACCAATAAACAAACAAATCAATAAAATGAGGTGGGGGCAGGGCTTGGAGAGGTTATACCACCTGCCTGAGCACACATGGCCAGTGTGGAGCTTTTTTTTTTTTTTTTTTTTTGAGACAGGGTCTCACTTTGTAGTTCAGGCTGGCTCTGAGCTCACTATGTAGTCCAGGCAAGCCTGGAACTCAGCAAGCCTCCTGTCTCTGCCTCCCGAGTGCTGGGATTACAGGCGTGAGCCACCACACCCGGCACTGTGGTATGTGGTATTATTGATTGCTGGTGGGTGTGAGTCTCCACGCCCAGCATTGTATGTGGTTACCAGGGATCGAACTCAGGACCTTGCGCTTGTAAGGCAGGCGCCGGAACCACTGAGCTAATCCTCCGGCCCCAGTGTGGAGCTCTGACTTCAACCCACCACTGAGTGTGACTTCAAAATCTATCAGTGTCTACCCACGCTATGCTGCCTCCTTTGGAATGGTCTTACCTAAACTTCCATGGCTGTAGAATGGAACCTTGTTCTTCATGTGGGCATTGCCAGAAAGCAAAGAAGTTCTGTGTCATAGAAAAAGAAAATAGTTTCTTTGGGGAATATTGTGTGTGTGTGTGTGTGTGTGTGTGTGTGTGTGTCTGTGTGTGTGTGTCTGTGTGTGTGCTCAGGCATGCACAAGCCTATTCATTTTACTTTCATTTCCTTTTCCTGCTCCTTTTCATGTCTTCCAGCTAAAGAATTTCAATACAAAGGGGCTGCATGTTGAATTTGATTAACTTGTCTATATGGCCTCCCGGTACCTAGAGGGATAGAGTTGCAGTCATCTTTATTTCTTCATTAATTCAGCAAAAAGTTGTTTAACATTATTAGGTGTAGGAACTGTCTTACCACGGAGTTTATTTTACCCGGAGGTCTAATTAAGAAGAACTTTATTTACTAAAGCTGGTCCTTACCCAGCCATGGGATGGAAGAGTGATGCAGTAAGAGATGTGGAAAGAGGGTTCCCCACTGACTTAAAATATGAGGATGATACGGTACCTAAAGTCTTCATGGCTAAATGTTGGTCACGTTTTCAGGGTTCTCTGGGTCTCAAGAGATACCTGGGTCACCCGAACACCTCAATATAAGAAAGTTTTACACGAGGGTCATGAGTGTGGACTTGGAAGCTGGAATGGCCCACACTTGTAATCCAGTGGTCATGGAGAGTGAGGCACAAGGATCATAAAGACTCTGCCTCAAAATAAAAACAGAAAAGGGCTGAGAATATAGATCTGTGCAAAGGTCCTGAGTTTAATCACAAGTACTGGGGAGAAAAAAAAAAACAGGCGGATGTAGACATCTGAATTCCAAACTTGGGTTTCTCTCTTCCTAGCTGACCTTGGCCAAATTATTTAACTCTCTGAGCTCAATTTCTTCACATGTAAAATGGTGAGGTAGTGGTACCTCCTTCATAAAATGATGACAGGGATTAAATAAATTATTATATGTGAACTCCTCACTGATATTCCACACATTCAGAGAAGCTTTATGTATATGTTCATTGATGTCTGATCAAAATGTGAGTTGCAATTACTTTTAAAAATCTTTCAGTATTTATATGCCCCGTACCTTTAAATGACAAACTCTAAAATGTTATGTATGGGTCAGTTATCTGTGACTATAACAAAATACTCTAGGTCGGGTCCTTTATAAGAGGTTTATCTACCTGACATTTGCAGGTGGAAAGTTCAAGACTGACAGCTCCATCTGCCTGCTCAGTTTCTGGTGAGAGCCTTGTGACCTCTTGATGGTACAGCAGAGAAGCAGCACAGGAAAGCACTTGCTGCAGAACTGGGAGGCTACACAGTGAGACAGGATGCTGGAGTGAATCCGGGTCTCCTTTATCACTGCCGTGTCTCCAAGTATAACTCGCAGGATTAACACAGAGGTGATGCCCACATAACATCGGTATCTCCCACCTGGCCCCCTCTTTTGCATGTTCTACCACCTCAGTGCCCCTCCACTGGGCCAAGCTTTGAACCTACAAAATGAACCATGTGGAAACCACAAGTGGTACCATGTAGTACCTGTGGGGTTTGCGTTAATATGGAAACAAGCCTAGGGCAAGGGGCATTGCATAGACACTGGGGGACAGGGCACCTGAGATGCACCCTGGGGCTCTGGTGAGTGCCTGACAGCCCTTCCTGGGGTCAGAGGTCTGGACTGGGAAGGCACAGCTCTGGAGTCACTGGAACAAGTTAAGGAGCTTCAGACTCACAGATATATATATATATATATACATTATATATATACACACATTTTGCTATATATTCATATTATATATATAAAATATTATACATTTTGTTATAGTAACAGATAACTGACCCATACATAACATTTTAGAGTTTGTCATTTAAAGATAGAGGGCATATAAATACTGAAAGATTTTAAAAAGTAATTGCAACTCACATTTTGATCAGACATCAATGAACATATACATAAAGCTTATCTGAATGTGTGGAATATCAGTGAGGAGCTCACATAATAATTTATTTAATCCCTCTGTGTGTGTGTGTGTGTGTATATATATATACATATAGATAGATATAGATATACATATATATCTTGATATATAATTGATATATGCTATATATATGACTCTATATACATATATATATATATATACTTGATATATGTTAGACTCAAAGATCATACTTGTTTAGACCTATTCCATTTTTATTTCATGTCTTTTTTTCTGTTCTTTTCTTTTTTAAACAGGGTCTGGGTGTTCTTTTCTTTTTTAGACAGGGTCTAGGTTTGTAGTTCAGCTGTCTCTGAGCTCACTATGTAGCCCAGGCAAACCTCAAACTCAGCAATCCTCCTGCCTCTGCCTCTCAAGTGTTGGGATTACAGGCGTGAGCCACCACGCCCGGCACTGTAGTATGTGGTACTGATTGCTTGTGGGTGTGAGTCACCACGCCCAGCATTGTATGTGGTTACCGGGGAATTGAACCAAGGACCTTGTGCTTGCTAGACAGGCACCAGAACCACTGAACTAAATCTCCAGCCATGATGTCTTTTTTCTTTCAATATGTTTATTAACAGATGAAAGGATTAAAAAGTGTGGTATTTACACATGAGGGTGTACTACTCTGCCACAAAGAAGAAGAAATTTGAGTCATTTGTAAGATAATAGATACACCTTGAGACTGTAATGTTAAGTGAAATAAATCTGATATACGAAATTAATTATATGAGAAACCCAAATTCTAAATAAATGGCAAAATAAAAGATAATAGGAAGTAATAAAAGATAATAGGAAGTAGAACTTAAATGGCAAGAGGGTGAAGAGATGGAAGGAGAAAGAGGAAGGGGAGAGGGAGGAGATGATAAAAGGAATTAAATGGAACAATTCCATACAAAAAAATGTAATCAGTATGTACTGAGCATGTGCACTAATAAAAATAGTAGACACCATTTTACACATCACCAGGGAAGATACTAGTCATACAGTTCTTCTAATGGAGTTTCCCAGGCTGGCCTGGTGACTTTTCTACCTCAGCCTCCCGGGGTGCTGGGAGGAAAGAGCACACTTTGGAACCATGTTTCTCAAGAGGAGGTTTTCCGCACTTGTTCGAAAGGGGTAGGAGAGCGGGGCCTGCAGTCCTGGCCTCTTTCTGTGAGTTAATTCCTTACTTCGAGAACCTCTGCAGCCAGACCCAGCTCTGCGAGGGTGAATGTTGTGTTCGTGACTCTCGTGTCCCCCTGGGAAATAAGGCTTGGGAGGGAGTCTGCTACATCCTCTCCCAGATTGTGCTGGCGTCCAGGGAGCAGAGAGAGAAGCCTTTGTTACCTCCCCAGCTGCCCCTGGTTTGAAACCTGTCACCGTCACACTTAAAAGGCAGAAAGCCTCAGAAGCTGCAAGACTGTAATGCGGGATGCACGGTCCTGCCCGCCCCGGGTCTTCCTACACCGGCGGCTCTTGGGAAAGCCTAGGCCTGGTTCTCAGTCTCTCCTGTCCAGCAGCGTCTCCACAGGAGCCTTGAAGCTGGGGGGTGGGTACCCGGGCTCCACCTTGCACCGATGAAATCGGCTTCTCCAGAGACGAGTGAAGCCAGAGCACCAGCACCGAAACAGTTTGTTCACAAGCTTCTGGCCGTTTCCAGGGTTCCGCTTACACAATGGAAGACCGGGGGGCCCGGGGTGTTTCTGTACCTGAGGAACTCGCGTGTGTTCTGCAGGACTGCTGCTTACACCTGTCAAGCCCGGGGCCTCAAGTCGGCTTTCACGGACCAGAACAGGACCTGACAATCCGCGTGTTTCGCAAAACCTCAAGTGATTCATGTTATCCTTCAGGTTTAGGTTTCCCTGTAAAGCCTCCCAGGTGAGTTTTTCAGAGGTGGCCGAATCTAGGGTGTGGCACTGGGATTAAAGGCGTGTAGTGACTAAGCCAGAGCACTGATTAGTTTGGCACCCCATAATCCTGGGAGTCTGGGTAAGATAAAAGGAGCAGAAAGATGCTGTTAAAGTTCTCTAGTAGCTTTGATACCTTCGATCCACCGTGACCTGAGTTTCCTGTGAGGCTTCTCTGCTAAGCCACCCTCCTTCGGGCCACCCAGTTATGGACGGAAACCTCTCCAAACTGTGAGCTCACGGGACCCCTTCCCCTTTCACTTCGAGTGTAGGGTATTTTGTTTCAGCAGTGAGAGAAAAAGAATTCGTACAATCCTGGGACCCAAGCATCTTCTGAGAATCTCTGTAAGAGGAGGTGGGTGGATGACAATAAGAGAAAACAACGGGGCGGGATGGTTGAGGATTTGGAGGAACCTGCCTTCTCATTCATGCATTCAGCAAACTTCAGATCAAAAGCATTGAAAAATTGCCTTTGGAATAAATGTATACAGACTTTGCTTCTTGTCGTTATTACCTAAGCAATCCAGCGTGGCGCCTGTTTATGCAGGGTTTTCCACTGCATTAGGTGTCAGAAGTAGCCTGGAGATGATTTAAAGTACACAGGAGGAAGTGCAGAGATGATCCACAGACATGACATCATTTAACGTAAGAATCACAGTATTGATGGGCGTTAGTGTCCTTGGGCCGGCGCTAAAGCTGATGCCCTGTGGACCCCAGGAAGCAACTGTATTTTACCGTTGGTTTATTTCATGTCACTACCTACTCTTGTCATTCGCTCCGTCTCATCTCGTATTCCAGAGTGCATCTGTTTCTGTAATAGATGGAAATGAATAGAAATCAAATTCAGTTTCAAGTATTTTCTTCTTAGGATTTCACAATACCCTATGATACAGTTGGCAACACTTGGTATTTTAATGTAGAGACTTAGAGGAGAAAAGCGAATATAAATCAGGGATGCTGTTTGCATGGGAAGCAACCTCATAAACATGACGAAGGTCAAAGACTTAGCGGATTTTTCCTCGCGGTACTGGGGACTGAACTCATGGCTTTTGCACTACGGTTCATGCCCAGCCCTTTTTATTTTTTATTTGGAGACAGGATCTGTCTAAGTCACTCAGTTGTCCAGGCTGGGCTCATACTTGTCATCCTCCTGCCTCAGCTTCCCAGAATACTGAGAATGACAGTCATGTTTCACTATGGCCAGCTGACCTAGCCGATTTTCTTTCTTTTTCTTTTTTTTTGGTGGTACCAAGGACTGAACGCGGACCCTTATGCTTCCAAGGTAGATGCGGTACCACTTGAGCTAAATCCCCGGCCCTTGACACAGCTGATTTTGAAGAAAGTATTCCCAGTTTTAGAAGCAGAGCTAATCAAGCTGCCCAAAAGTTTACGAATTGGCAAAGTTAATCTAATCTTTTATTGGGACCTAAAAAGATTCCCAGCCAAATGTGTTGAAATAAGGCTGCAATAAAGTTTCCTTCTGTTGCTGTTGTACAGAGCTTTCTGGACGTTTCAATTTCTTGCATAGGAAAGCTGAAAGTGGTGGATGGGAACCGAAGTCAGTCTTGGCCCATTTTTGTAAATGGCTTTGCTCTGTGGCCTATTTACAACCCCTAGGGTCATCACATTTCCAGTGCACGCCTCCCAGATGCAGATCTGACTCTGGGAAATGGAGCAGTTGATTTATTAGCTGCCATCAAACCAGTGTCGGGAGTACAGCCATGGCTTTTCTCGCTTCCGGGGCCCTTCGGTGTTTTGTAAGGATGGTAGGCGTCTGAGAACTGGAAGGAGATGGTCGTACTCAGAAATCCTCCCACTGCCTGTGCTTGGGGCGGGTAGAGTTGGAGCCCACAACTCATATGTGCTTAGAGGATTCTCCTGCCTGAACACTGCACTACAGGATGCTCTAGTTGTACGCCTGCATTCACACACACACACACACACAAACCTCTACCAGAAAGCCCAAGCCTGTGAATAGAAGCCCCGTTGAGGCAGCCTGCAGGACTCTGCTCTGATCTCCTCAGTGGATACCTCTGTGAAACACCGTCCTGCTGACATTCGCTTCTCTTCCCTGAGAACAATCAACAGAGGCAAATGTCTTTGCAAGCCCAGAGTCTTTCTAGTGTGGAGATGCTGGCTGCTCCCGTTCTGCGCGTACAGAAAACATCCTGAAGTAGCAGTGAGTGGGACAGCACCCCAGTGCGTTGTAATAAGGTGAGATTTACAGCGCTGGGAGAGCTGGGGGGATAAATCAGGCTTTTGGTGCAATGGGTGAAGTAGACTGAATTCAGGTATTAATGGGAGCGCCACATGTAGGCTGCGGAAAGCGACAAGGCTCATCAGCATTACAGATGGTGTGTTCTTTTAGTTAATTTAGAAGAAATTCTGATCAGCCAACAGATCTTTGAGGATGAATGCAGGAAAAAGAAGACTGGGGCATATGGAGAGAACATATTTGTTCTTGGAAAATCAGTAGAAAATGTTTAATGTCATCATAGCCTCATTTGCATAAAAATAGTCATAGGCAGCAAATCAAATGAAAGCAAAAGGAGACGGGATGGAACCGGTGCTGTTCGGAGTGTCGTTTCATTATGAAGAGCATAAATAATTCAATTGAATAAATAAATTCAAAATTGCTTCAAGTAGATGTACTGCAAATTATGATTCCTTGAAAATCCCTTTAATGGTACATGTCATGAAGATGAAGTAATGCGATTATGCCTCCATATGGGCCAGCACACTTGACCCTTGCTAAAAATATTGCACTCTCCGAAGCGCTTGAGTGTTTCATTGACACAAGTGAATGTTTTAGATCCACGGCCCTATTCATACAATGACCTTGAGGAAGTTCAACAAACGATAGCTTGGCTGCCCAGGGCCGAATATGGTCCCACCTTGCAGATGGGTCTGCTGGAGCCGTATCCGGAAGTCAGGAGTCCGCAGAGTCCCGGATTGTGCCATGCTAGACAGATAATCCGAAGTAAATATTTGGACCCTCAGTTGCAGAATGAGAGCTAGAGTTTCCTTCTTGCAAACTCACCAGTAGAATTCTTGGGCAAGTATCAATTGTGGCATAAAGAAAACCAGTATACTTTTTTTTTTTTTTTTTGCAGTACTGGGGGGCAAACCCAGGAATGAGCTATCACTGAACTACATTCCTAGCTCTTCATATTTTTTTTAAAAACAGAGCCTTATTAAGTTTCCAGACTGGACTCAAACTTGTGATCCTTTTGCCTCAGCATCTCCGTGTGCTGGGATTACAAAAGGGGCTAGCTGAACCCAGCTGCAAGGTATCAATTAGTAGATTTTTAGCAAACATTGTCCAGGACTGTGAAGAAGCCTGGCACAGACACTATGGAAGGCACAGCAGATACGAATGGCATAGCTCTGTACTTGCTTGATTTTATTCATTAACTCAGTAAATACTCAGCAGTGGACTATCATGAGCTAGGCACTGTTTTAGATGTCAGGGCTATCACAGGAGATGGAAAGTAAGCTGGAAAAGACTAAACATAAGATGATCCTAGATTGTGGCAAGGGCTTCGAAGGAAGTAAACAGGTGCTGACATGTAGGCTAGCTGGAGGTGAGGCGGCGCACTACAGAAAAGCTGCCCTTAGGAAGCAGAGCTGAGGGTGAGCAGCAGCTGAGACCCATCGGAAAGCTCCTGGGTGGAAGCACAGTGCCTGGCAGACCTCAGGGCATCATTGGGGAAGGGACAGGAGACCTGGTAAAGGCTTCGGGTCTGAGAGGGTAGGAGCAGTCAGATCACGCACTGAGTATTGAAGCAACACGGGGCTCATGTCTTCCTCCCCAGAATTAAAGTTCATCAGGAGCTTTAGAGTTTGTCTTGTGTGGAAATAGAGGTTTTGTGGGTTAATTAGTAAGTTGGGATTGTAACAGATCAAGGTGGGTCCTAAACCCAAGAGGATTAGTGCCTTATAAGAGGAAAAGTAGAGACAGGAGCAGACACAGAGGGAAGGAGGCCACAGGAAGACAGAGTGATGCTTCTAGAAGCCACGGAACACCAAGGATGCCAGCCAGTTCCAGATAAGATACCAGGAAGAGCTAGGAAAGGTTTTTCCCTAGAGCTTGGAGAGCATGGCCCTATTAACTTTCATTGGGAATGTTTTTCTTGCAGTAGTGATGGTTAAACCCAGAGCCTTTCTACTGAGCTATGTCCCCAGATCTCTTAATTTTTTTTTTTTTTTTTGAGACAGGGTCTTGCTTTGTAGTTCAGGCTGGTCCTGAGCTCACTATATAGCCCAGGCAAACCTTGAACTCAGCAGTCCTCCTGCCTCTGCCTCCCGAGTGCTGGGATGACAAGCTTGAGCCACCAAGCCTGGCATCTGTGGTATGAGGCACTGATTGCCAGTGGGTGTACCACACCCAGTATTGTATGTGGTTACTGGGGATCGAACCAGGGACCCTGCGCTTGCAAGGCAGGCACTGGAACCACTGAGCCAAATCTCCGGCCCCTCTTAAAATTTTTAATATTTAATGTCATCATAGCCTCAGGTGCTATGATTTTTTTGAGACAGAGTTTCCTTCAGTCACCAAGTTACCCAGGCTGGATTCAAACCTGCAATTCTCCTGCCTCAGCCTTCCAGAGTGCTCAAATTACAGATCTGCACCAGATTGCCTGGCAAAGCTGAGGTCATTAAAGAAAGCAAGTTTGAGATGAGGCAGAGTGCTTTCTCACTCCAAAATTCACAGCATGGGAAGAGAGAAATTCAGCAAAAGATGCGGAGAAGGAATAATGAATAAAGAAAAGAGGCATATGGGGGAGGCAGTGACTTGGAAGCCGGAAGAGGAGCGTGGTTCCCAAAGGAACCGGCCGTTACTAGTGATACACAGTGGCTTTGGCAGCCTGAAGTAGACTGATGATCCCAACAGGACCTTCAGCCCTGCGGGAATGAAAGGAAGCGAGGAAAGGAGAACACGAACTGACTTCTGATGAGTTGTATTGTCTAAGAGAGAAGTAGCGCAGAGTTACTATAGCAGAGAGCTCTGGCAGGGTACCAGAGGAAATTCTTATTATCACTATGATTTCTTTGGAAAATTTCATTTTGATATACTTCAGACTTGTCAAAAAGTTCAGAGTAATGCAAACAAAATTCTTTATCCTCTCTCCCTAGATTCCTTAAAAGTTACCATTTTATCGCATTTCTCTCTCCGTAGGGAACTATTTTTCCCTGAGTTATTTGACAGAGTCGGATCCATGATGCTAGTTTTGCTGCCGAGTATTGCAGTGCATGTATCGCGAGACCAAAGTGTAGTCTTCGTCAGCCACAGCTCAGCACCATGGCACCACCTTCTCCACCGCTCAGCACCTGCTGCAGTAATGCCCTTTAGAAAGTCCTGGGCTATGTCTTAGGTTTATTTGTCACGACTTTCTGATTTGAAATAACCCTTTAGTCTTTGTCTTTCATGACCTTGACATTTTAAAATATTACAGTCCAATTATTTTGTAAAATGCTGCCCATGGGGCTTTGTTGGATATTTCCTCAGATTTGATTTAGAATGTTCTGTATGGCAGGACTACTATGGAGCTGGTGTTGGGGTCACCCCAGTGTCTATTAGCTGCACCCGTGTGGAGTCTGTCTGTCCCAGGCTTAGTGTTACCACTAGGATAGTCAGCCGTATTTCCTAACACCCCTGGGACAGCCTTGGGTTAGTAGAGATGGAAATGCCTCTAGTGTTTTCCTTTAGTAAGATGGTGGCTACGTGACTATAGAATAGTTGTTCATCACAGTAAGAAAGTATGAGGTGGGCATGGTGGTGCACATCTGTAATCCTAGCACCTGGGAGGCTCAGCCAGGAGGATTGTGCACTGGAAAGCAGCCTGGACTGCATAGTGAGACCCAGCTGAGGGGCGAAGGGGAAGGAGGAGGGGAAGAGAAGGGAGGGGAGGAAAGAGTTAGCAAGTTAAACCTTTTCACATTTATTAATACAATTGATACAATATTGTCTTTGTTATAACACTTATATCTGTTATATTTTCTTGTGTTTCTTCTGCATTACACCTTGATCTTATAACAATTATTTTTGGAATTTATTTGTCCTAAAAATACTTATTCTATGTCATTTTACAAATTTCGCCTTTTAAAGTCTCTTAATTTGTTATTTAATGCTCTATAATTTGACTTGCCTTTTGTATGTGTTAATGCTAAGAATAGAAGCTAGGTGTTCTGCACACTAAGCACATGCTCTTCCACCAAGATACACCCTATCTCCAGCTATTTGTGGTGTCCTTTTAACCCCCATCTTTTGTTTAAACAAAAACAAATGAGCTTATTCTACTTTTCTCCAATATCTTCTTTCTTTTCTTTTTAGTTGCATTATTCCATTTTTTGAAGATATAAATTCTCTAGTCTCTAGCCTGAGATATACAATTAGATGTAAGTTTTCCTGGTCATTTCTAGTTGGCCAAATCTCATTTCTAGTTGGTTCCTCTAGAGAAGTACTGTCCTGACTATTGCATATCTAATACATTGTCTATTGTTGGCCTTGCTATTTAAACAACAGTTTAGCTGGGTATGAAATCCTCAGTTTGTATTCATTTTACCTCAGTTTCACAACAATATTGTTCTATATTGCTCTTTGGTTGGTAGTTTGTTTAAAAAGTTGGAACAAGTTTAATTCTTGTGCTTTTGGAGAACAGATTAATTTCCTAAGAATTTTTTCCCCTTAACTTTTCAAATCTATTTTCTAGGATGGTTCTTATAATTGATCTTCTTGGTCAAATTTATAAAGTAATCAATGGGCTTATCAACAGGTAGATTTAAATATTGTTGTAACTCTGGAAATTTTCTTTGATTCACCCTTATCCCATTGTTTTGTGTTTCCTCTTTAAGAATTCCAGAGTTGTATAATTGCTTCTTCTTTTGCCTATCATTTCAACTTGTGTCTGATTTTTTTTTTCTTTGTCTCATTTTCATTGTCTTGAGGTTTTTCCTGATTCTGGGGATTGAACCAGCATTTTTGCAGTGAGCTGTCTCTCCAACCATGTTTTATCTTTTTAATTTTAAGATATTCTCACTAAGTTTCCTAATTTTAATACATTCATTTAATTTTCTTCCTTGCTTCTTTCTTTCCTTCCTTTCCTCCTCTCTTCTTCCCTCTATCTCTCTCCTTTTCTTTCCCTCCCTCGCTCCTTCCCTTCCTTCCTTCCTTCCTTCCTTCCTTCCTTCCTTCCTTCCTTCCTTCCTTCCTTCCTTCTAAATTCAAGCCAGGCAGGGGTTCATACATGCTAAGCATGTTCTCTACCACTGAGCTAAATTGATGACCCCTTAAATTATTTTTTGATACTCTCCTTGGGCACTTTTAGAGTCCAGACAGACAGATGACTTTTACTTAACAAATTGGTTCTTCCTTCTGGGTTCTACCTCATTTCTGAGATGATTTACTGGTTTTCTCCCAATTCTTTTTAGATCTGAATAAACCCTTGCTTCATTTCTTCCTTTTTTTAAAAAAAATTTACATAACTTTTAGGAGTTTTGTAATATGAAACAGATTTTCAGTTTCCAAAATGCTTGTTTGAGGATAACTCAGTGTGAAATGTTAATATAGTTTTCTCTTTACTTTGAGGTTATCTTTGGAGAAAGGGGAATCAGATGAATATTCAGATTTTGTTTTTGTACTTTTTATGTAGTTCTTATATCTATAGTCTCTACTTCTAGCTATTAATTCTGTAGACTAGGGGTCATTTCCATGATTCATAATTCAAATATAATATTGTTTATCACTGTCACACATGTGGTTTCTTGTGTGTGTGTGTGTGTTGGTAGAGAGATTGTTATCTCCTGGTTTTGAGTTCTCTCTTGTTTTGTAAGACTCTAAGTTTTCACGCATTGGTTACTTTTCTATTCACCACCTGCAGTCTAAGGAACCTGCCTTTCCTATCTTTTAAATCCTTTCCCCCCAGAAGCGATGCCCGCAGCCATGCACATTTGAAGTCCCATCTTTGTTGCAAATACTCTTGTTCCCTATTTTTACTATGAGCTGGACTTTCTCTTTCTGGGGGCTATTTCTGATCCATCTTAGACTGCCAGCTTCCCTCTTTCCTGTTCCAAATAGTAATTCCCTAGACTCCCATTGCTCTGAGAAAGCTGACAATAAGAAAGAGGTGGTTTGTGTTTATTTTTCTTAAATGTGAAGCTTTGGGAAATTCTGGGTTGTATGATATTGCTCCCTTTTTCTTGTTCTTTTGGCCTTGTTTATTATTTTGTAAAATGTGTTAAGAGATTTGAATTTACAGAATCTGAAATTTTCATTGATTTTAAATTGAGGAGATATAAGATTTAAAGTTTATAAGAAAATTTACCTACAGCAGTGGGAACAACTCTACCCTGTCACTTGAGGCCCCTAAAGTAGATTCCCACCCTCATATTACGCCGACTGAATTAGAATCTCTGGGAGTCAGGTTCAAGAACCGGTATTTCAAATGACATCCTGGGTGAGGTGTACCTTACACACGTTACGTTTGAGAGTCGCTAATATAGAAACTGTAAAGTCAGGTCAGGGTTGAATATTCATTAAAATGCTTGGGACCAAAATGTTTCAGATTGTATGGTTTTTGGATTTTGAAATGTTTAAATATTTTTATAGAATGAGTCTCCCTAATTCAGATGAGGGATATTCAACCTGTACAGAAAGAAGTGTCTTTACTGATGGACATCACACTGCAAAGGAAAAATTTGGGGAACCCTGGAAACACATTACATATGGACCACATATGTCATTCATTTATACGTTCACTAATAATTTACTGATACCAGGAAGTAGCCAGTGAAATAACTTCTGTAAGGGTTATTTGTTTCTTGTTTTGAATTACTGATCACCAATAAGTTTTTGGATATATTTTTCTGTCTATGCATTTACATTCTCCTATTAGAAAAGAGGAACAACCTGCAATCTAATATGAGATTTAGTGAAACAACATTTTCGGTGCCTGTAATTACACATAGACAAGGCCGATTTCCCATGCCTTGTCTGTTGTGTTTACCTTAATAACATCCCTGACAACTTGGGAAATGATTTTTCTATCACAGACTGCTTCTTCCTTCTGGGTTTCTTGCTTCAGAAACTCATCTGAACTGGAAATCATGTTTTTGCTTTTTAGCTGGGTGTCATGAAGGAGGAGGGCACATCTTTCTTGTATTGGTAATCAGGATGTCTGGACAATCAGGTGAATTAAGTTTAAGCAAATGAGTCCTTATAAAACAGCTATGTTATTCAAGCTGTTTTCAGTAGGTTTACTTTTAGTGCTCAGTGATTTTCACTGTATTTTCTTGAATCTTCTGAAATTGCTGATAGTTGACCAGAAATTGCAATTTCATCTGGAACAAACTAATACTTCAATTCTTTGAAGTTTAGCCCTGTGTATGGCTTAAAAAGCCCTTTATCATTAATCAGAATAGCCAGGTAAGCATACAGTGTCTTTCTCTCGATTACAGCAAATTATTTACTTAGCTACAATTTGTCAGATGTTAGAACATTTGGTGCACTGACATCTAAGTGCAATACTTAACACTTGACCCAAGAGATCTTATGTGGTTTCAGAGATATACAGATGCTTCTTGTCTTGCAGTGAGTTGCACTTTGATAAACCCATTATAAGTTGAAAGTATCGAGTTTAGAATGCTTTTAAAAGTATTTAGCCAGACATGGTGGTACATACCTGTAATCCTGGCATTCTGATCAGCTGAGGCAAGAGGATAACAAGCCTAGCTTGCTGAGCAACCCAGCCACTTAGCAATACCTTGTCTCAATACAACACACACACACACACACACACGCACGCACATACACACACACGTATATATTGCTCACATCTCAGATATTGTAGCTTAGCTTAGCTTGCCTTCAGTATTCTCAGAATATGTGCATTTGCCTACAGTTGGGCAAAAATCATCTAACCCAAGCCCATTAATAATCTCCTGAAAACCAAAAGCGGAGTGTTTGTCTAGGAACACTCCAGCATCATCATAAAGTTGAAAAATGGTGCCATGGAACCATTCATTAGTCAGGGACTGTCTGTAAGTGGAAAACCCGGGAGTGAATCATCACTAAAAACAACAACACTAGAGTCTCATATTTTAGCCAAGCTTGAAAGTCAGAAGGGTTTATCAGAGGGGGCTCATGGTAGATTCCAGCCTTTGAAGCTAGTACCATTTTCTATGACCTAAGACCATCTCCGAGGACAACCTTCTTCCTTGTTCTCTTACGCTTTCCACTAGTCTTTGTGAGTAATCTTCAACTTAGCAAACACCTATTGCATGTTTACTGTGTAGTAGAAACAGCTGAAAGCTGGAGAAACTTGAAAGCGAGCAAGACACACTACCTTGCCTGCAAAAAGTTTTAAATATACTAGGAGAAATGGGAGTGTCTGGCTATAACATTGAGTCACCAGTGAGGTTTATTCCTGTTGTATAGATTGAATGGCTTCTGCTTCAGGTTGCAAATCCTGGGGACTGTGGCGCGATGTGTGTTATAAATAGCATTGCATCTTGATGCAAATGAGGGGGGAGAAGAAGGTGAGGGAGATAAAAGGTTGGGCACGATTTGTCGATTCGTCTCGGCGTTTGTTTATGGGGTTGAGTTATGGCTGTCTGGGGCCAGGTTCTGTTCCTGCCCAGGAAGAGCCCAGGCTGTTTTCGGTTATGAGATTTCATCTTTGTGACTCATCCACTTCTGGGGTGAGTGTGTCTGTGTACAAACTTATATTCTGCCCGTGAGCATGTGTGTTCATGCTTAACTGATTCAACGACTACGTTTCCCACAACATATTACACCAAATGTACTTAACAGCAATTAGAATGTTTGCCGCCTGCTGTGTACAGCTCTTCCCAGAAAACAAAACTCTCCTAAATGGCAGTCTAAGTAATTCTGAAGATTAAAGCTAGTGATTTGCAGAGCTCTTGGTTCGTTTGCTTCCTGCAAATATCAAGATTAACAAAGAAATTCATTGATCCCATTTTGCCTCTTTGAAGCTTGCACGTAGGCCTACGGGAGTACATCACACGTGGCTGAGATTCACATGAAGACTTGTTATTGCTTTCTTTTACAGCCAAGATGCTGATTTGGTGGCATTTCTCTTGGCAAAAGTGTCTCAAGAAAATAAATCCATTTATGAATATTTTTCCAGGCAGCACTCCACCTAGCCCGTTTCCACTAACAGCCTTCTCTCTCAATGGGTTGTAAAGGAAACATAGTCAACTTGCAGGTGTTGAAAGGGTGACTCGGAGCTCAACTCTGAAGACAGTGCCTGGGTGCTTTGATGTTCGATGAACCTCAGCCGCTCTGAGGGTTTTCTATCCATCTGTGAATACAGGCCCTGAGTGAGAGGCTCTCCAAATCTCCTTTCATTTTGAATGTGTTAATTTCACTAACTAACATTTTCTGAGTATGGGGAATGCATTTTGAATTGTACCAAGTGCTAGGAAATAGAGGGGGTCATTATGAGGCAAAGTCTTTGCCCTTGGAACAAAGAAATCTTTTCCAGAGATATATTCTGTTCACTCAAAAGAAACCAGCTGTCAGTGGCAGTGCTATTTAGGTGTTTTCTGCGGAGAGCTTTACCTCTTCCATTCACCTTGGTGGCTCACAGCTCAGGGTTGGATTCCCCATCCATTCCCTGACTTCTTTCTCTGGCTTCAAGTCTATCTTTACGTTGCTTCTCATTCTTCTCAATTAAATAACTTGCGGGCAGCTTAGAAGTGCCAGGCTAGGAGTTCAAGGTCAGGTGTTGAGATCATAGATCTCAACATAGATCTGGTGATCTCCCTTTGTGGATTCTTGGCATTTTGAATCCTGGTCCCTTATATAAAGTTGATGTTTTTCCTAATTCTGTGTGTTCTGGATAAGCCTTCTTGCTGCAGCCGTGGTCTTCCTGGGAAAGAGGATCTTCTACCCATATTCCACAGAGGGCTAGTCCATCCACCCTTTGTCCAGGATATGTTTGAGACGAGGTAGAATTCTAAATTTAACATGCCATTTTGCCAAGTAATGGTCCTCCTGCAAATGGGCTTCTGGATCAGTGAGCAAGGTGAAACACTTATTATTTAAACATGTAGCTAGTTTTTATCAGATCCCATTTGCCATTACTCATTAAAGCAATTTTTAGCCATGCACACAGAGTCAAGCACTAAAATGCGTCGAGAGGACAAGAGCCAGATGTGCCTAGACACTGATTCTGAAGGAGTTATTACTCTGCCTAGTAGAGCTTAACGTGCTTCCTGTCAGCTGTCCTTCCTGCCGGCAGAAGAGGAAACAGTTCTTTAAGGTTGTAAGAGCAAAGGCCAGAGGGACTCCTTTGCTGGGGTCGAATGCCAAGTGAGGAGTCCTCCCTTTAACCTACTTTCTCACTCCTTTCTTTACCTGCAGTCCCAGGTTTTTGAAAGGAATACATTTAGTTCCCTGCATCCCCTGATCTCTCCATTGCCCATGGCAGTAAATTCTGTATTGAGTGTACAAATTTTTTTCTGTGTTTTTCTAACTGCCAAATGTAATAGATTTTAAAGTCTTTTTAAATGTATAGAAAGTACACAAATAACAGTTGTGTATCTTATTTATGGATTATATAGCTATATAGAGAGGAAAAGGCAATATTCCCTCTTTGAGCCCCAAATCCTACTTCTTGGAAGAATTAACCACTGTTGGCTGTTTTGTGTGTATTTTTCCAGATTTCCTTAGGCATGGATATTTGGGCATATGAAAGATTCTGCTAACATGTTCTCTAAAGCCTTCGCCTGAGTACGTATCAGCTAACAACAGTACATGAGAATTTTCCTCACATTTGACACCCCTGTATAAAACCAGACTTTGATTGGTTTCGTCAACCCAAATGGTTAAAAACGACACTCATAGTTCTCGGTTGTATTCCTTTGATTATATAGAGGTTGAACGTCTTTTTGTATACGTATTGGATCCTTTTTCTTTCCTTGCTAGATTTCTGAGAGATTGGTTACTATCGCTCACTGTAAGAATTAATTTGTCTTTTACTGGTTTGTTTTAAATTTTTCCATATATTTTGCTTTGCATATCTTCCAACGCTGCCGTTAGCTATAACCTATACCTAGGATTCTGCACAGCCCTCAGCTTTCTGGTGGTGTGAAATCGGTTTGCGGTCAGTGGAAACCATGCTTTGAGCTTTGACTTTATCTTTTCCCAGGCTTCAGACCTACAGTAGGACACACAGTGCAAAGTGTTCTTATAAGACGAGGAAGGGGCAGCAGATCGGACCTTCCAGTCAGCTCTGCTATCACCAGGAAGCACAGCTGATATTTGCAATTTATAATGAGCGTAGCATATTGGAACCACACTGTAAGTCAAAGAGCATGTGCACTTAATTGTCTAGGCTGAATAGTATGTTCTATCAATAAAAATCTTCCTTTTGGATGCAGAGTTCCTTCCTGTCACTTCCCAAACTGCTACAATAATCTTACGGATCGCCCTGCTTATCTTGACTCTCCTGTCCAGAGCTCTTTCCTCACGGCCTTTAGGATATTTTCCTAGAACACTGACTCAGTTCTAGCAGGTGTTAGAATAAAGGTAACTGGTGTAGGCTTTGGAGCCAAACCACATTCCCCATAGTAATGGGAGATGCGCTCTCTTCTTGCCTGGCATTGTGATGTGTTGTCTGGCGGCCTTTGGTAGAGGCCTGTCTGATCTTCCAAACCTTTGGCGTGCTTTTTTGGGATTTCCGAGTGGGTGTTCTGGAGCTATGTCAGTTTACCTTGAAGCCACAAGGCCAGGCTAGCCGGACAGCCTTGCTAGGTATTTCCTTTTTGGCTGAAGTCGCTAGCCATGAAAGAGTCCAAAATTCTCTTAAATGTAATTGCAGGAGTCAGACCCTCGGGGCTTTCCCTACAAGATAAAGTGCCTTGTTTATTATTTTGATGGTTTAGACGGAAAACCCCCATTTTCTTTTATTAATGCAGTGAGCTGAGCTGCAGAGAACAAATTGCCCTTGTTTATTGTTTTTAGCTGAGTTTATGTGGATGTTCTTTTCATTATGGTCTTTAACCAGGATGAGGGTGGAGCTGTAAAAAACTAATAGGTAAGCCAGAGCTTAGGAACAGAGAGGGGGAATTGGAGTCTATTCTCAAAACACCAGCTGGCCATCTGCATCCATGGGTTGTGCATCTGTGGCTTGAAAATATTCAAGAAAACAAATTTCGTGAGTATTGATCATCTACAGACCTTTTTTGGGTCATTATTCCCTAAAAGATAGAGTGTCAAAACTGTTTACTTGGCATTTATTTAACTTAACGTTATATTTGCATAGCACTTACATTGTGTTAGGTGTCATAAGTTATCTAGAGATCATTGAAAAGTATGCAGGAAGGTGTGTGTGTGTGTGCGTGTGTGTGTGTGTGTTACATGGAAATACTATACTTCTTTCTATAGAGGGTTTGCACATTTCTAAATTGTATTATCCTTGGAGGTACCAGAACCAGACCCCTAAATACTGAAGGATAAATGGATTCTACATTGCTTAGGGCCAAAGGAAGAGGCAGGGTGTGGGGGCTGAAGGAGCAGGTGATGGACAGAGACGGCTATAGTCCAAGCAGTAGGACACGAGTGAGCTGCGTGAAGAGGAAGCGTGTAAACCTGCATCCTTTTGAAGGTTGGGGACTCTGCCTCAGAGGTCACACCTTTGCCCAACTTGACGGGACAGCGGGGTTTGACTTGGACACCGCCATGTATGATGTTGTCACTTCTCTGATTTATCACCCGGTCGTGGGACCTTCTCACTGCTGGAAGGGCATGTCTGGATTTTTACCAACTGGCTCCGTTGTGTCTGACTTAGTGTGTCTTCTCCACCCGAGCTCCTCCCTGAGACACGTGGTTCCATTTCCTGGTGGGCGCTGTTTTCTCTGCACTGCTTCTGGGCACGCTCTCCACTTCACTCAGAGAGTTCCTCCTTCTCAGCCTTCCCTCTGCAGACCCTCACCTGGCTATCACCACTGGTGTTTTGTGGGCCAGATCAAATTTGATACCCTGTGCCAAGCTTGCTCTGGGTCCTTGGCAACCTCTGGGGTGCAAAAAATAAGCTGCCAGAACATCCTGAACAAACCTAGCTCACTTGTGAGATACGTCACTGTGTCGCCATGATGATTTACATACCATTTTCTCTTATGGAGCTCTGAGCTTTTCCAGAGTATCGGTGAAGCTTCTGAAATTTCTGTCTTCTTTGTGGACTCATAATTGATGTTCAGTCTTGCAAAGGTCACAGTTAAGCTAATGTTTCTTGGTTATATAGATACACTTGTCCTTTGATGTGTTAAAAATGGAGAAATGGACTTTAAAAAATGAATACATGATCTGTGATAAAATCAATGGGCAGGCATTGCTATCCATCAGTGGTAAACGTCAGGCACACCTGTGCTGCTCGGCTTCCTAGGACTTTTGCCAGCAAAAGCTAGTGGGATAAAAAATATTTGGAATTAAATAAAGCCACCATGCCCAAGAACATGCATTCCTTCTCAAGTAAGCTGCTGTGGCATTTTCAGCCAGGCATAGCAGGTACCCTGGACAGGGCTCGGTCTTCCCATGATTACGAGGTCATCATTAAGTCCTAGGAATCCCAGAACTCCTTGCCCCCTAGAGCCCACTTCATACAAGTAGAATACTGGCAGTTTTCTATTACTATAACACATAACTGTGATAATCAACTTGGAAAGAGAAACAGTTTGGGTTCGCTCTTTTTGGAGGTTCTAGCTCATGGGCAGGGGGCAGAAGAGAGCAAGGAAGATCCAATTGTCCCCTTCAGGGCTACATCCCCTGTGACTAGAAGCCTTCCCACCTCTTCAAACTTCTCCTGCCTCCCAACAGAGCCACGGTGTGGACCAAGCCTTTAGCCACGGGCCTTTGATAAACATTTAAGATCCACACTATGGGAAATAGCCCTTCTCTACTATCTTTACTAGTGTATTTGACAAATAGCAATTGAGCATATGAGATGGGTCTAGCACATGTGCCAGAGATACATCCCCCGTCGAGATGTGCCCCCTGGACCCCGCAGGCGAACGATGGGAGGTGTGATCATTCTGGCCAGAGCTTGCGTGGAGACATTTCTTATTGCCAGCCTGGGGTCTCCCTCCACGTCTCTTCTGCGATTTCCACGCCTGCCCCACAGCCTGCGATGTGAGGAGATGAAGGCCCACAGCGGTCTCGCGGGTTTGCGTGAGGACTTACCTGCGACATTTTAGAAAGGAAGACACTGGCTGGAGTAAGATTGGAAGGACAAAAAGTGTATTATTAATTACATAGGAGGGGTGGGAAAAGTGGCAGAGAGGATTCTGCAGGACGCTACCAAACCCATCAGACATGAGGTGTGGAAGTCTACGGTTTTTCTTCGCATGCCTTCTACCCTAGGGCAGCGGTACACCCTGCTCTTAGGGATTGGTCACAAAAGTCATCAGGTTGTTTTATGGGTGACTGTTAATAGAGGTGACCAGATGCCAGGCAAGCTTAAACATTTCAGCTTCTTTATAAATGTCCAACCTTGGGTTCTCATCTCGGACAACGTTATCTTCATCTTAAATGGCAGTTTCCCTTAACCTTAAGAAATTGTCATGCACCTGGGCTAGCTCAGTTTTGAAATAAGATTACGGTCCTTTTGTGTTTAAGTTTCTCATGCCCTTTGGAGCCACGTGTTTGACAACAAAGGAAAGTCTGCTAGCAGAATGATTGATTTTATATTTATCGTACACGCCTATCACCAAATAGCTCGTGGTTAGAGAAAACAGTCAGAGATCTGTGTTAGCAGGAGTTGTGTTTGTGGTTCAGAAAAGGCAACACGAAGTCAGGCCGATTCACCTTTTCCCTGCATCTGCATTTGGAAACTCGGAAGAGGCGGGGACTGAGTTTTGATGGAGAATTCTGTTTCCAGGTTTCACACTCCTGTGGAAATCTAGGGCTGTCCATCAAGTGTTGCTGTTCAGTGGTCCCATCATACATGAACTCACCTGTGCTGCTCCGTTCCGAGTTTTGCATCTGTGCACTGTGTGGAAGTAGAAAGAAGCCATGAGATGATCTGTAGCTTCCCCAGCTGGAGACAAAGTGACATTTCATCTTCTCTGAATGCCTTTTATTGCTAATGAAGTTCTACCTATTTTTATGTTTTTAGATATTTGTCTCATTTCTTTTCTTTTGTGTCTGTGTTTATTCATCCCGCTGTGGCTTTGGGTTTTCATTATTGATAGTGTAAGATTGTTCACTTTGTACTCATTGCTATAAGTAATAATTTGCGGATTGCTATTGTCTTTTAATTTTATTTTTGATGATCAGAATAATTTCAAACTTGTGCAATTATTGTATTATAATTTATTATCATATAATAATTTAAGCTATCATATTTAAATATGAAAATGCTTTAGTATCTAGAATTGGCACAGATATTCACCTTTATTTAATTAATTAATTAATTTATTTATTTATTTGCTTTTTGGAGACAGGGTCTCGCGTTGTAGTTCAGGCTGGCCCTGAGCTCACTATGGTGCCCAGGCAAGCCGCCGCGAACTCAGCAATCCTCCTGTCTCTGCCTCCCGAGTGCTGGGATTACAGGCGTGAGCCACCAC
The DNA here is from genome assembly GCA_004025085.1 of Thryonomys swinderianus. Taxonomy (NCBI): domain Eukaryota; kingdom Metazoa; phylum Chordata; class Mammalia; order Rodentia; family Thryonomyidae; genus Thryonomys; species Thryonomys swinderianus. The sequence continues at coordinate 12,480 of PVIC010009266.1, read as the reverse complement.
ATCCGGATTGTGGTATGCGGTGTTGATTGTTGGTGGGTGTGAGTCTCCACGCCCAGCACTCTAGGTGGTTACCTGAGATCGAACTCAGGACCTTGTGCTTGAGAGGCAGGTGCCGGAACCACTGAGCTAATCCTCCAGCCCATTCACCTTTATTTTTATTTTATTTTGCTTGTATTTGGAGTGTTACACTTAACTGTTTTTCCCATCTAAAAGTGATTTTGAAGTGTGTTTGGAGGATCGACTTTCCCTATTTTATCTAGTAGAGAAATGAATATCCCAGTGCCAGTGACTGGCAGTTCTTTCCCTGAGCTGAACTTGGTGGCAACTTCATGGCATTGAGTTTCTAAGACCAGTTTGTTTTTCACATTCCGTAGTTTTGTTTCATTTGTCGATCGGCTCAGTCTAGGACCATTGCTGATTAAAGTCTTAGATTGGTGTTGGGTTTAACTCATACCATCTTTGAGTTTCCATAAGACACTTTTCGTTTCAGTGGGTTTGTTATTTACTCTTACCTGTCCATTATTTCAGATTCAATGTTCAAATGGTTTGTCAAGTGCTAAGATTGTTTCTACAGAAATCTTTTAAAAAGCAACATGTGCTGTGTGTTTTGAAGTATAAAAGTAGTACATGGCTGGATAGAAAACTGGAGACTACACTGACATATACAAGAGTAAACAGGATTCACTGAAATCCCTCCACTTAGACCTTTCTTCCTAGATATTTCCCCACTTGCAGAAGCTAAGAAGAAGGGTTTTAGGGATATGGCTTTAGGGCTTAGCTAGCTAGCTCTTCCTACCACTTTCTTGACTAAATAGGCAGCTCTGGGCCTCAGTTTTCTCCCTTGCAAGATGGAAATATATGTTTATAATGAAAAGGAATAAGACAATATTTACACTATTAAATTCTTAGCCTCATGGCTTTTGACTTCACACATTCATGGATGTCCTGTTGGGGGTCACCTTTCCACTATTCACCATCCATCCTTTTCTGAGCCCACTGGGCTGTCTCCATGTTTCTCAAGGTCCTGCCAAGCTTCTTTCGAGGTTCCTGCTTCTAGCTGGCGTGTAGCACTTTGCTTTGTTGGCTGGTCAAGGAAAGTCATATGGCCAGGTCCAGATGCCAGGGTGGGCAAAATAGAGGTTTCTGGTTTAGTGAGAAAAATGTCAGTGTCAATGGTGAAGGGCATGGGCCCATGGAGGGGCAAAGGATTGCATCACGGGCGCTTGTCACACAGTATAAATAAGATCTGCCTTGTCACTGTAGAAGGAGAAGGAGAAAGAGAAAGAGAGGGAAAGAGAAGACGTTTTAGGTTTGGATTAACATAGGCAGGACCACAGAGGTCTAAAATGGGCCCAGAGGGTTGTCTGAAGGATCTAAGGTTGGGTTTGGTCTGTCTGTGATATTCTTTCATGAATGAAGATTATACTAACAAAATTAACTCAAGAAACTTAGTGCAGTGGCACATGCCTATAGCCTGGAATCTCCGCATTCTGGGAGGCTGAGGCAGGGAGACTCCAAGTTTGAGCCCTGGCTGGGTAATTTAGTAACTTAGCGAGACTGTGTCTTGAAATTAAAAAATACAAAAGAGCTGGGGCACAGCTCTGTGTGAAGGCCCTGTGTTGGATCTCCAGGGCCACCAAAGGGAAAAAAAAAGTACAAGGCCAGATGACATAAGGGACAGAGTGCTGGGCATATGAATACAGTTTGACATGACTGGAGCCTTCTTGAGTTATAACAGCTGTGATTGGCCAAGTAACCTTAGTGATTTTCTCTGGATAATTTTCTATCAAACCATAAGCCAATAAACCCATTAGAGTCATATGTGATGTTTTACAACTGGACCCTGGCTTTATGGATGCTCCTGACTCTGTGATATTATCTTACGATACGCTGGGTATGTGCCAACAGGATGAAGTCATTTTTGTCCTAACCCATATAGACACCCCTTTTTCTGACCCAAACTACTGCAATCTAACTGGCTCATTAGGGCTTAGGGCCACACTTGTATTGGTGAGTCTCCCAGTAAATTGTACTCTACCCAACCCTTTGTCTCATGACACCATGGGGACAATTCTCACTGCAGGACAGTCATTCCAAAATGCAGGAAAAAACAGCAAAGTATTTTCAGAATCCCTGTCCGTAAAAAGATGGGCTTGACTGTTGAATTTAGAAGGAAAAAGAGCGATTGCTATGCAGAAGTTACAGGGTACAAACGTATAGCCTCCTCTGGAGTTCCTGCTAGGCCTAGCAGGGTGGAGTGAGACCAGAATTTGGCTGAGAGTAGAGGTTTTTTAGGCCGCATGTTTCCATGAACAATCCTATTGGCCAAACTGGAGACCTGCTGGGCTTTCGAATAAGGAGGTTTATTATTTCCAATTTGCATCATTTCCTGATGTGTTTTCACCTCTGCTGCAGTGGTCGGCTGCCCCTCCCCTCTCAGTCTGTCCTCCAGAAAAGCAACAGGATAAACACTATGTGTGAGTAAATGGGGGCCGCACTTCCTGTGCCATGAGTATGAAAGTTTTTTTTTAGCTCTGACCTGAAACTGTCTGCATTAATTTACCTTTAATTGTTTTTAGAATTCTATTCCTGAGCCATTGCTTAGTAAAGCTCTATGGGTTTTCTTCTTTTCTTTTTGCTTTAGCTCAGTCCTGCAAGATCAGCTATGTTCTACCCAGACTCTCTCATCTACTGATCTGAGCATGTAAAGGACACTCCCCTGGGTAGATATCCACGTGTGTTGGGGGGCGTGCGCCCGTGTGCACACATCCTTACTTCCTGGGTAGAGAAAACATTGCTGTATAAAGCAGAGAACTACACTCAGAACTCAAGTCAAAGAAGGAAAATCCAGCCCTGTTTACTTCAGAAAAAAATTTATTCTGCCCATAGAGAAACAGGTAGTTTCTTTGTCCGTGTCAGGACCTCCTACTCTGCCTTGAGCTTGACCAAGGAAAGCAGGGCCTCCTGAGTTTTTTGGCCAAGCACAGTTGCCCTGTCCTTGGAAAACAGGTCTTTATGACTCAGAGAAAATTACTTCCTATGTAGCCATAGAGCTAGCAGGTGAACCACCCAAGATTTAAAAATGTCTCGGGGAATAATCCAAAATCAATGTTTGCGGGAACCGGTTTGGCAAAAAAGACACAGAGTTTTGTTGACCCTAAGGTGCCTTAAAAGAGGACCAGAGCCAGTGCCTGATTGGTGGCACGGCCAGCGAAGGCGCTCTCAGGCTGAGCGGCCTTGGTTCAACTCTTCCTCCCATCATGCTCCTGTGTGAAGCCCATGAGAAGTACAGCTTTTTTCCCCAGAAAAAGCCCCTCGTCTGCACACCTACAGGCTTTTGCGTTCAATTTCTAGAACTCTTCGGAGACCTAGAGAAAGACTTGTGCTGTGGGCCAGGCTAGATCTTGATTCATGAGAATTGCCCCAATTGCGCTGATAGGATAGACAAGGGAATACCAGTGCTGGCGCCAGCGTCTGGCCCCCGACTGCTCCGTGTGGGACTGGCCCACACAGGGCTGGTGCGCAGTGCTTCCTGCGGGAACTGCGGAGCTCACGGAGGAAATTCAGCCCCTCAGAGAAGTGCACACCTGCCCTAACAAGGAGCGCCCCACAAGAGGGCGGGGTCTCCCGCATGTCTGTTACTCCACCCCGTGTCTCATTTCGCAAGGTCTGCTGCTGCTAAAACCGATGCCACTCCCCTAAGACGAGAGCAAGGGCTTGATAAGGACACAAGAGAAGCAGAACTGGGCTGCTTGATGCACTTGACCCGAGCAGCTTTGAGAATTTGAGCCCTGATTAGTAAATCCAGAGAGTCAGACGTGCAGCTGTGTGCGGGTGTTACCTTTTAGGCGCTGAGGTGCCATCACTCATGTTCTAACTGCGGCAGGAAATGAGCGATACCTTTGATCACCCAGGGCAGGGAGAATAAATAGGGGAGAGAGGAAGATTCCCGTGTGATCACAGGGTAACCACGTCCTGGCTGAGCACTGTGTGGGGGTCTAGGGCAAGAAAAGCAAAGGAAAAGAGCGCTGGCTGCACGGGTGGGGAGGAACGGAGGGAAGAGGACCGGATTGTTGGATCGGTGTTGAGGTTCACACCTGCAGCGTCCCCCAGAACTCGCACGGACTCCGAGGTGGGGCCGCTGTACTCCTCGGTGGATTCCCCCGTTCTAAGTTCGGAGGCGGATGGATGTGCTGTGCGCCGAGGCCCGGCCAGAGCCTGTCACAGGGGCGACCCGGAGCCCTGCGGCTCCCTCCCCAGCTCCAACTTCGCTCTCTGCTTTTCAGCCGCTGTGAGCCAGCGCCTTTCTCTCCAGCAGGCCTCTCTGCTGCTCCTGCCCGGGAGCCAGCCGACCCTGGAGTCCGACCCTGAGCCGAATCGACCTCCTTTCTGGTGTGGGCATCGAGTTGCATCCCGGTGACAAAGACGAGCAGGACACACGGAGACGGAGCAACAAAGAAGCGGCCTTGACACGGGGCGGGGATGTGGAGCTCAGGCTGGAGCTGGCGCCTGCGGGTGAAAGAGGCGTGAGGCAGGAGGAGGGGCAGAAAGAAAAGCGTGGGCACGGAGAGTGACGTTCCCGGTTCTGGGGTCTGCGAGTTTTCATAGTGGCTGGAGGGTGGGTGAGGAAAAGGCAGGAGGTGGTAGAGGTGAGTTGGGTCCGGCCTCTGTCGGGTGACCGAGTTCGAAAGCTGTGGAGAGACAGAGCAGTGGCGCCATCACATTCGCAGTCCAGCGAGCTCATCCACTTCAGCAGCCCTGGGCAGCGGGGTGTGGGGAGTGAATGGACTTGATAGGGAAGGGGGTGGGCAGGTTTTGGTGTCAGTCAGGTGAGTGAGGAGGATGGTACAAAGCAGAGAAAAGGAGCAGTCGGAAGAATTAAAGACCTCACCATGACCCGTGCGTACTCCTGTCTACAACAGTGTAGCTCAGAACGGCCAAATTCTGGAAGCAGCCGATTTGCCCATTAACTCATGAATGGATCACAAAGGTTTGTAGTGACTACTCAACGAAGTACTACTGGTCTGTAAAAATGATAAAATTAAATCCTTTGTGAGAACACGGGTGGACCTGGAGGCCATAACGCTAAGCTGTAATAAGTGCAACACATAAGGTTAAATAGGGCATGACTTTTTTTATACAAGAAACTCAAAGGATAACTAATTTTAAGAGCGAAACAAAATATAGATGATAGGAAACAAGGAGGTAGACGTCATAGAGGTGGAACAGGGGAGTCAGGAGGGAGCGAAGGAGAAGTAAAAGGGATTTCTATGATCTGTGTAAATACCAGTCGCCCAAGGTGAATGTAATTCTTATTTATCGAAAACACATACTAACAAAAAGAAAGAGGAAGGGAGAGATCATAAAGAGATCCTAAAGGTGGCATAATGCACAGAATTCGGGGATCAATTAGACACGTTGTGTGGGTTGTGACTTTAATCTAGCTCCTGGGGACAGTCAGTGGCACCTTCCACAAACACAAGAAGGTACCGAGACGGCGGGGTTTGGTTTTAGACACGGTAAACTTTGGGCCTGGGAGCTGACCATGTGGAGGGCCCGTAGATGAAATCCAGGGGGGAGACAGGGGTTCTCGGTGGGAGCTGGAGACCCGGGCGAGGTGGCCCAGGATCAGTTCACGAGCAGAGAATGACGAAGGCCAGAGAAAAGAGCCTTGAGGACCTTTGGAACTGTGAGGACAAGCGGGACATGGAAGCTCGTGCACCAGAATGGGTGGCCAGGGCGCATCCCATGGGAGGGAGAGCCGGGGTGTGAGGAATAGTGGGAATACTCAGGGTCCCAGGAGTCAGGTCCCTTCTATAGGGAGAGAAGGACAACTTTAAATTCTGCAGATGCGGAGGTCAGGTGAGGTCAGGAAGTTGCCACTGGTTCCGGCTGTGTGGACAGCACTGGAATGGTGAACTGGAGCCGTGTTATCAGGATGTGGCTCCAGAAGCCGTAGGATCGCTAGGAGAAGATTGGATGAGAGGTAGCAAAGGGAGAGAGGGAGAGAAGCGGGGAGGAGGGCAGTTAAGGCTCCAGAAAAGGGATTTACTGAGATGAGAGCTACTAGAGGGTTCTTTCCTTTAAATGGAAATGGGCAGAGGAGCCTGGCATGGTGGCACATGCCTGTAATCTTGGCCCTCTGGGAGGCCGAGGCAGGAAGAGCACAGATAAAAGGGCTGGGGATGTAACTTAGTTCACAGGCCCTGGCTGCAGGGTAGCTCTGAGGGCCTGGGGGACACCAGGCGCCTTGGACTTGCTCCAGCTCCAGTCGCCAGTCATGAGCCTGATGGAGGGCAGAGCGTGGTGGGAGGGAAGCACAGCGACCTCCACTGGATGGGAAGGACCCGAAGCCATGGGTGGGTGAATAGATTCCGAGAATGCAGTGACCCAGGTCCGGGATGAGCGCGGGGGTGGCTGTTGAGAGCACAGAAAGGACATCCGGAATAGATGGGCACTGTGATCGTGGGAGCTCATGGTGGCTGCAGTGGTCCTGCCCTGGACAATGAGGAGCTGGAAGAGAGGCCACAGGACTTTGGAGATGGTGCACTCAGCATCCAAACCAGGTAGCCCCGCCTGGCCTCCTAGGGTGCGGGTCAGAGGCTCCGAGGCTGTGATGGGAACGAGGTATTGGGATGACAGGTGACTCCTGAGTCATGCAGCCTTGTCTTCTAAGACAAAGGGCAGCGTGTGAGGACTCCCCAGAGAGAGAGAGAGAGAGAGAGAGAGAGAGAGAGAGAGAGAGAGAGAGAGAGAGAGAGAGAGAGAGAGAGAGAGAATGAATGGTGTGTGTCCTGGAGAAAAAGACAGAGAGAATTCCTTTTTATTGTGGCAGAAGAAACACATAAATGTTTGCCATCTTAACTGTGTTAGCTGTATTCTACATGCATTTACAGTGTTATGTGACCATTCCCACCATCCATGTCCAAAACCTTTTTCATCCTGAAAAACTGAAGCCCTATGTTAATTAAAAAGCTCCTCTTTCTCCCTTCTCTCCCACGTGTGCAAATCCCCATTCTCTTCTCTATCAGTAAGAATTCTAGGTCGCTGATCTAAGTGGAGTCATTCAGTATTTGTCTCTTTGTGACTGACTCATTTCGCATAGCATATGCTCAGATTTAACTTTTTAAAAGGCTAAATAACATTTCCTTGTATAGAAATGAGTGGTTGGATGAATGGATGGATGGATGGATGGATGGATGGATGGATGGATGGGTGGGTGAATAGATGGATGGGGGTGGGTGAATGGATGGAAGGATAGATGGGTGGGTGGATGAATGGATGGATAGGTGGGTGGATAGATAATAGGTGAATGGATGGATGGATAGGTTGATGGGTAGGTGAATAGATGGATGGGGTAGATGAATCGATGGGTGGATAGATGGGTAGGTGGATGGATGGATAGGTAGGTGGATGGATGGTAGGTGGATGGATGGGTGAGTGGGTATATGGATGGATAAGTGGGTGGATGGGTGGGTAGATATCGTATTTTGCTGATCTGTCCTTCCACTGCTGGACAATGGCATTGCTGCCTTGTATTGGTTTATTGTGAGTGTTAATAGAGGTGTACAAATAAGTCTTCAAGACCCTACCTTCAGTTCTTTATTGTATATACATAAAAGAGGAATGGCTAGGTCTTAGGATAACCCTACTCAGCTTTTTCAGGACCTGCCATACTGTCTTCTGCAGTGACTCTACCGCTTTACCTCCTCCCCAGCAGTGCCCGTTTCTCTGCATCATCTGTAACACTTGCTACTTAAATTTCCTTGACTGGTAGCTATCCTAATGGGCACAAAGCAGAACGTCATTGTGATTTGGATGTGAATTTCCCTAGTGATTACTGTTGCAGAGAGGTCCGTGTTTTAAGGACTCAGGGGGCGTGGTTGAAGAGCTGGGCATATCTGAAACCTTCAGGGAAGGTGGGTAGAATTAAGGAACAGATATAGTTTCTGTACCAATCTGAAGACTCTCTCTGGGCAGAAGCCTTCCCTTTCTTAAGCATCTCAGACTTTTCCTGTTAAGAATTTCAGTTAAATGGAGAGGCCTTCCCGTGTTACAGAGGAAGGTCTGCATATGCCCCATCTACTAAACTAAATGGTAAGGTCATCTAGAATAATGTCCACCCATTACAGTGGACCCTTGAGTTAAACCAGCCTGACATACAAACAACATGAGTTATAAAAAGAATTTTAGTTTTTAACTTACGACTAAAGTCCTGAGTTACAACCCAAATGCCAGCCACTTGTGCTTCCAGATACAGATTTAACCCTTAAGGAGTTCTAGAAGGAACGTGACAACATCCTTTTCTGTGTGGAGTTAACTGAGGAATCCTGGGCCAGTGTCTTTCTAAGAACACTGAGATCTGCCTGTGTCCAGGAGAGAGACTTTAAAGGCTGTGTAGAGGAGCCTGAGCCTTGACTAACTTGAGTTAAAACCAGCCCTCGCAAATGAATTGAGTTTGTAAGTCAAGGGTCCACTGTAACTAGCTATCAGGCTGACACCATTGCAATAAGTTAGATTTTCTTGGTAACTCATTTCATAATCTGGCCTCATGTCCACAGCGAATCCAAGAGAGGAAGGAGCACTCTGTGTCCCTGTTGGAGAGATGGTGAGATTGCTGGCAGTCCACTGTCACTCAGTCCATAGAAACCATGCATGTTGTCCCATGCTTTGCCTCAGTAAGCATTATGTCAGCATGGCTGGTCACTGTGGTTTTGGGGGTGATGGACTTTTTGTATTGGAATTTCCAAAGAGTCACTCCCTTTTTCTCTTCTTGGTTGGCCACAGTGTAGCTTGGATAGGCAAACACATAAGCCATGTCTGTGGCTAAGCTTGTACCATCTCATGAAACTCAGGCAGCAGCCAAGATAAGACAATTACCCGAATTAGCCTTTCCTTCCCAGTTCCATCTAATTCTAGATGCCACTACTGGAAAAAAACGAATCCCAGTAACTGTCTGGGCCCCACTGTGTGCTTTTTGTGGGGAATGTCAGCTTTGGCATCAGGGTGCACCCGGAGTATCTGATGCCAGCCTATGAGGTGTGGCCAGTGTGGGAAGAGTGGCCGTCACGGCTCAGGGAGCAGGTGTGCTGATTGTGGGAGTGAAGGGGCGGTGACATGGAGGGCGTGCAGGGGAAATTAGCACATACAGTGAGTGCTTACATGTGGAAATACATACGACAGGACAAGACGCGTTGCTGTCTTCCCCACCATTTGTGCTGCCTTCGGAAGCAGGTCTGGGCGCCCTGTGTCATGCACGTCTTCAGTTGCCCTGTTCAGCTATCTCAGTGTCCTGAGTTGATTGAAAGCGTTTATTCTCATGGTGATTTTGACATGGGGAAGAGCGAGAAGTTGCTCGGTGCCAGGCCCAGTGCACGAGGTGTCCGAGGACCCAGCGTCGGTCTGTATCAGCCTGACCGTAGGATGGCGCTGGGCAGCAGCATTCACTGTAGTTTTGATCACACATCATAAAGACATTCAGGAAAGAGGTTGTCAGAGCTACCAAAGAGCGTAACAAGAATGACAAGTGTATTCGAAAGGGGGGGGTATTTTAAGGGATTAACAACAACACATCTGTTACTGTAGTAAAGTTTTTAAATTTAAACGTGTACCCTCTCTGTCAATGATTCTCTGTCCCTTAAATGTAAACGCTCATTGTATTTTCGACCAGACCTTGTGTTCTGAGATGGCTCCCATAATCAGAACGCGCTGAGAATTTAAAGTGTGGGCGCACACAGACCGTGGCCGTCCACTGGGAAGTGGACTTGATGTCCTGTGGAGCAGTGAGCCAGGCGGGCGGTCACAGAGGCCTCCTCCCTCGCACCCTCGCACACAGCAGTGGAAGGAGAGCGTGCGGAAGTCTGTTCCAGACCTGGCGTCATCCTCACGGATTTTCTCATTGGCCTGTGGATGCTCTTGGGGCGTCAGTGTGGTACTTCTGACTCAAATCTCCTTTTCGCTTGGACTCCCCAAGTTTCCTACACGTTGCTTCCATAGTGCGAAGAGCTTGGGCTAGCTGGAGTGGAGCTGTGGGTCCTGGGAGACTCGGTAGGTCTTGATGTGCAATCTGTGTTTCCACGGCAGCTGCCTGGCTCTTTAGCGCTTGATCTCTCAACAAGCTACAGGATTTCCTCAGGAATGCGGTGGAAGAGACAGCGAAGGGAACCTGCTACCTCTGGACTTGGAAGCGCTCTAATTGTCTGCTCCTTTCTTTGCTCTTGACTGTGCGAGTTTGACCCCGTGATCCATCCTTCAAACCCAGCTCGCAGCTCCTCTCCCCCGGCCTCCCGGTCCACCTCGCTCGTCTGTCACAGCAGCAGAAGTGCAACCTCTGCCCCGTAGCGTTTGCAGCGTGGCATTGCCGGCTCCCTCGTTAGGAGTGTTTAATGTGCTTTAGCTACCACAGCCCGGAACCGCGTGTTACTGATGGCGGGTCTGGAGCGGGGCAGGTCATTGTAATTTGTCTCTTTGCTACAGTGGGGCGGCCCCTAAGGGGCATCACTGTGCCTGGAGCCGCAGTTGAGCTGAGCAGCCAGGTGGACTCTGCAGAGCAGCTGCACAGTGACACCCCAAAAGGCAAGGGTCGAGGGACAACCCACTTGGGCCCTGAAGAGGAGAATTGGTCTCTACAAGACCCAAGGGGCAAGAACTAGAATGTGAGCTCAGGTCCTTTGGGTGCCTGCCCAGGCGTCCCGAGCACGGACAGCGCACGGTTCCACACCAGCCTCTTCAGGGTCACGGACTCTGCCCGCGGGCCACAGGACAGGGGAGATGGCGAGGACGGGGCAGGATGCGGAGGCCACAGCAGCTCATTAGCAGCAGGACCTTTGCAAGACGTCAGCATGATCGAGAATGGGTTCGGCCTCATTTGAGTGGGGTCCTCCAGACGGGAGGGGGTCTTCTGGTACTTCCCCCGGGGGTGACCGTTAGTGCCAGAGCCTGCCACACTCACAGCCAGGACACGAGGGCCTTTGCTTGCAACCCCGCCGGCCATGGTAACCCCAGGGAGGGTAAGCTGGTTTCCGCTCGCCACGTTCCTCTTGAAGGGTGCTCCCGTGGCCTGCCCTACGTCGGGAGAGCCACTATGCCTCAGTATTGTACAGCTGACCTTGGAAAACAGCCTGCTCCTGAGGGCTTTTAGGGTAGAGAGGAAGAAATAGGGTCCTACGCAGACCAAAGGACTTAGCTCAGGGCTCCTGGCTGACAGATGCTGAGCTGAAAATTGCATGGAGGTTTATCACTACAGTCCTCATATTTGCCTTGGCCAGGCAGGGCCATGTGGAAGAGTTTGAATACCTCAAGGTGAGGTTCCTATCCAGGCACACTGAGTGCTGTTTTCGTAATAGACAAGACAGTTCAGTACACGGAAGCATCTGGCCGTTTCCGGCATGTGATGTGTAGTGTGTAAGTGGCTCTTGTCATGACTGTTATCAGCAGGAGCGTGTATAACCCACTCGCCACACCTCCTGGACCACATCACTTCTAAATCTGTTAACCGCGATAGGGACATTTGTGGATATCATTTTGTCTCCAGGACAAAGATCACTCTGCTTGTTGTCTCTCATTCTGTGTCCCATTGTGGCCACACACATTGTCTCCTTAAAAAGTGGTCACATGGGGCTGGAGGGTTAGCTCAGTGGTTCCGGCGCCTGCCTCACAAGTGCAAGGTCCTGAGTTCGATCCCCGGTAACCACATATAATGCTGGGTGTGGAGACACGCTCACCAACAATCAACACCGCATACCACAATGCCGGATGTGGTGGCTCACGCCTGTCATCCCAGCACTCGGGAGGCAGAGACGGGAGGATTGCTGAGTTCGCGGCGGCTTGCCTGGGCTCCATAGTGAGCTCAGGGCCAGCCTGAACTACAAAGCGAGACCCTGTCTCAAAAGCAAACAAACAAACAAAAAAAAAGTGGTCACATGAGGACAGGAGTCTGTGCTCTTGGGCCTTAGGTTCCCTTCCCTGCTGGGATCCCTGACCTGGACCTTCTGCTGTTTCGCCTGAGGTTCTTGCTGGTGGCTGCCTTCAGGTGGCCTGGTCTCTAGCTCACTGTGGATGTAGTAAGGTTATGGGCACCCGTGGTGTCCGGTGATGTCAGTGCCAGCAGCTGTCGGGGAAGGGGCAAGCAGGAGGGGTAACCAGTAGTCAGATTTGGGAGTTATAGAATTCAAGGTCACCCTGGGCACCTGGCTGGAAGGGCTGATGGACGCGTGGACAGTAAGCCGCCGTGGACTCAGATGTCTCCTTTCACTGGCTCTTGGTCTCTGCTTTTCCTTTTTTCCTTCTCATGTGAAACAGCTTCACTGAGAATCTGTTACCCCATCAACCCTTTGAGCGGAGGAACCTGATTTCGAATTTCTTTGCAGCCCTCTTCAGGCCTTGGGCACTGATTGCGATTGAGCCAAACCTCAAGATAGTTTTCTTGCCAACAGTTTTCTTTCACAAAAAGGATTGTTTATTGCCTATTGCATAGTTATT
>PVIC010009265.1:0-46034 GCA_004025085.1 Thryonomys swinderianus | reverse complement strand
TCTCAGGACAACCCAGCGCCACACACCCTCCTCTGGTCCATCTCCTGGTACAGCCTCAGGATGGCCGTTCCCCAACAAAAAAACTCCCCCAGACCCCATCCCTACTCCCTTGGCTCCCAAGACAAAAATGCAGATGCCTTAAGACCCGTGCTGATGCGGGTAAGGGACCAGACAGTGGTATAAGATGGGCACAAGCCACCTCCCCGGCTGGCAGCCAGGAGTAATTTGGAGACTGCTGGGGAAATGACATGGGGATGGTGGTGTTTTCCTCTTTTCTTTATCCAGGCAGAAGGTGCCATCAAAATGCTGCTGTCGTAGTGAAAGTTCTTTGCCTCTAAATCCACATTAAGTTTGGCTCCAGCCACTGGTTACTCTGGAGAGAGCTAAGAAAGGTCAAGGGCAGACCAGTTTGGAGGTCACAAAGGATATTTCACACTGTTTTCCTGTGGTTTTACAGTAACAAGAAAAAATAGTAAATGCCTAACCCATGAGTCCCTCAAGAATCCCTCATATATTAGCAAAAAAAAAAAAAGGAAGAGAAGAAAAGATGACAGATAAAAAGAAAACTCTGAAGGCAGTACTTACTGGCAGATGGACAAACACATGGGGACAGAAAGACCCCCAGGAAGTGGGCCCCCCCTTTTGCCTAGACTGTTGAGTAGCTAACAACCACCCTCTTTGCTTGAAGTTCTTCTTCCAGAAAAACTGAAACCTAACAGTTCACAGCAAGAAGGAAAAAAATGTCCTTCCTCTCTCATCTCCCCAGCCTTTCCATTTTGGTGAAGATTTTATAAACATTCTTGGAAAGAGTATACTCTCTCTTCTGCCCACAGGTAACAAGGGATGGCAGATGTTTCCGAAACAGCACATTATAAAAAAAATCCAACGTCACTAAAACCAGAATGGAAAATGTTTTATACATTAACAAACATTGTAATGAATTTGCACAACCTTAACCGACTGTATACCCAGCATAATGAAATGGTCTCCATCCTTTCAAAGAAAAAAATTATGCATGCCATCACATAGCTTTAGAAAAGCATTGTTCTTTTAAAAAAAAAAACCTGCATTTTTTCCCAGCTACCATGTAATTTGTGAGATGCATTTTTAAATGATCTGCAACAGCAGCAGGCTTCATCAGTCAGATGATACCGATAGATAATTCACCAAACCGTCACATGATCTTCCATCACTCTAAAAGACGCGAATATATTGCCACAAGCTTTGGGAATAATGGGTGCACCTGTTTACGGTGTCACCTCTGTTTGCTAATTGTCTCCTTGAGCTACATTTTACTTCTAATGCATTTATTTTTGACAGGCAGTGTCTATTTAGAAATCACATTACTTCAAGTGCAATTGTTCTTTTGTCTATCAAGTAAATGAAGTGTTGTTATACAGATTTCAGGTTCTGATTAGTAGAGTATCAGAGCCCCAAAAAGGTCAATCAGTTATTTACCTGAGGTAATAGAAGGATGACAGACATCTTGAATATTCTTCAGCTCATGCTATAGGCCATAGTATCATAATTACTTGATTCTGTTAACTTAAATGTATATATCAAGCAGGCTGAGAAGGCACACTCAGAAAATACGCCGGGAACTTTGTATCCATGAGGACTCATAGGTAGGTGGGTGTTATATTTACACACACAGGAGTTATCAAATAAGTGTGCAGTTTCTGGAAGTGCCAACAATAGGGTGAAAAGAGATGGGGGTGGAGGAGTTCCTACCTGTTGGCTTGGACAAATTCTCTTTAAAACTGGATAGCATGAAATAATCGTTCAAATCATTAGACTCTTTAAGGCTAGCTTCACGAATTACTCCAGAATCAATGTGAATGCAATTCCAACCAAAACAAGAAATAGTCTATGGAAAGGAAACAGAGGTGTCTGAGAAAACCGGAGCTGATAGAAGCAGAATTGCCTTTGACTGCTCCAAAAGGGGCAGTGTAGAGAGGAGGCCAGCAGACGTAGACCCAAGCACCCTAACATGGACCAGCAGACACCAGGGACCGCTGATGCCAGAAGCCAGATTTACAACAGGTTAAACAGCCAGGAGACGTCCCTATGTGAAGAAAGGAAGTAACCTGAGCACCACCCTGTTTCCTGGCATTCAGGTCCAAATGTCTAAACCTCAAGTACCTCCGAATTATTCCTATAGATCATTCACCTGACTTATCGCCTCGAAAGCAACCTGAACCATGAATCATAAAGACAGCTCTATATTTAGGAATCACTTGTCTCTTAAGTGGATCATCTACAATTTCTTTTTTATTCCTCCTGATCTCTAACCACACGTGGAAGGGTTTTCTCTCCCTCTCTGCCTATTACTGACCATCGCTCCATACCCTATGCCATTACATAACCCCCCAGTGTGACTTCTAGCTAAGCACTCAGCAAGCTATTGCTTTTCTGGGCAAACCCGCCATATCTGGAACCTCTCTGAGCCCTAAAAGCCAGCACGACCCTCTCCAGACACCTACTTGGTATGGGCAGCCTCTGCACAGTGCCCAGCCTAGTCAGGTAGCTGGGCTTATGGGAATTCTGTAGACCACCATTATGCAATGCACTTGCCCAAAGAGAGACACACAAAAAAGCCATGCTTGCCTTAAGTCACATTCTAAATTGGCTCCCTGGAGCATTCGCCTACCTTGTTCACTAAAGACTGTGTGCGTTTCCTCGGTGTTTAGCATATGCCATGTAACCTGAGCAGGACTTGCATTGTATCACTAGTTGTTTTTCCAAAGTGTTTTCCCATCAGGACCATAATTATATGCAAACTACTTGACTTCCAACCACTCGCAAGCACATTTTAAATGTTCACTAGGATACTCCACTACTGAAAAGCAAAACACCAAGGAAGATACACGAATCCTTTTTGGGGACCCTAAGGCCCTGAAGACTGGGGAGCCCTGACACGCGGAAGCACAGACCACGCTCAAGAAGCAGAACCGTCACAACATATTCCACTGGAGCGACAAGGAATGTCCTCTTCATTTTGCAATTTATTTCAACTCGAAGTACTCTAATCATGGGAAGTACTTTTTGCTTTTTAAACAGCCTGCTTGTTTTTACAGGTCAAGAGCATAAATAAAACAGTCAAGTTGGGAACTTGGAAGGCTCATTTGAGGAGAAGGAAGTAGTTATAGAGTGTTAGAGTCCATTTGTTCAAATACCAGGTGGCTCTCGGGGAGCGACTTTGCTGGGTACAAACATCAGAGCCCTGGGCAGCTGAAACTCACTGGAAGGTTCAGGGGACACCCTGCCCTCTTGTCCTGGGAGATCCTCCTAGGAAAAGACTGCAGAGGTATCAGAACTACACACAAGGCTGTCCTTTAAATGCATACAGTCTTCATACAAGTTGACATAGAAGCCAAGTATGAAATGGCGGTAGGGTAGAAGTGGACTAAATAACTACCAATCTCAGAGGCTCCCCGGAGATAGAACAGGGACGTCTTGGGATACAAAGTACCTCTGATGTACTGTGACATTTACTCGTGGCCCTGCTCAAGTGGTTCCTGGTAAACAAAATTAAGTGCCTTCTAATGACAAGACCGGATCCGAACACGAGTAGATCATCTCACAGTTGCAGAGGAGCTCAGGTGAATGTGTAGCCTCAAAGCCAATACAGTGAAATGATTGATATCATGATGAGAGATGAAAGGAAGGGAAGGAAAAAAGAGAGGAAGGGAAGTATGGAAGGAAATGGAATGAAATGTATCCATCTTCCCCATCTAATCACATAGATGTGACTCCTGCCTGGAACAGTTATCATAACCAAAGAATCAGAATTCACTTGTAGATCTCACACACACACACACACACACACACACACACACTATTGCTGATAAGACTGATCAAGACAAGGAGACTCAACAGAGCACCGTGAGAACTCACTGTTACTAACAGACCCATTAAAACAGACGTAGGGTGAGAGTCTCTCTGAGGAAATACTGCTGAGGTAGCTTCAAGATCAGTGATGATTTCAAAGTCAACAGTCACAGCATGTTCGGGGATGATGCCAGCATAAGCCAAGACGGGGCCGGCCATAGACGACAGAGGCAACACCAGACATCCCATAATGTCAGGCAGAGAACAACACAGAGTCACAGGGCTAGTGGCAACTAAAGACCACAATAAGCAGCCAGACCACATTGGTATTGCTACCTCCGCTCCTATATTTTTCCTTCCTTCTCCATGTGCTACTGGAGTCCCCACCCCCCTTTCCTTTTATCAAACATTCCTAATGTAGTGATAAAATGAGGGAGAATGAAAGATTATTATAAAACAGGACTTTTATGGCCAGCATCTATGGAACAGTCACACTGTTACATATATTTTCTCTAAGTAATCAGGAATGTATTGGTATTTTGAAATTATGTATCTCTAATAACACAAAAGTACTTAAGAACAGAAATAGACAGTAATGGAAAATGCAGTCAACTGTTGACAACATATAGAATTTCTGAAAATAATTTGCAGAGAACAGCACAGCAGATGACTCAAAATTTTCACAAAAATATTTCTTGCCTCCGATAGTCCAATGTAATTCATTTTCTATCTCTGTTCATTAATCATTGTTAAAATTAGTGATCCATTTCTTCCACTCTGCCATCTGCACTCAGCTTCGTAACAAACATGACACCTTCCTGCATAATAAAACCTGACAACTACTAGGATGCATTTCCAAATAGCTTTCTGCATATTTGCACCTCTATAACGGATTCCGTTGTCAGACAAAAGTGGATTATTTAACCAGAGTTCTTTCTTTATCAATTCTGAACACAGATGTGTGTGAGTGTGCATGTGTGTGCTAAAATATGATCAAGGGGAAAAAATCCGTTAATTTTAATTAAAATGACTCTTTTCCTGCCTTAAATAGAAGGTATCTTAAGTCTAGGTTATGCCAGCCAATATCACTCACCAGAGCACGGCCGGGAATATTATGCTCGCTCTATGAAGTTTACGTAAATAATTCGCAGCTTCATCTTGTAAACTTTTCTAATAAAAATGATCTTGACATTCCAACCTCCTAAATTTTTTTTTATTTTAATATCCTGCTCTGTTTTGTTTTTCAGCCTTTGATCACAGAATTTCAAATAAATGTTTTTTAGGAAAAGACAAAACAATCAAGGAGCAGGGAGACACAGACGAGAAGACCAATGAATAATTAAACACATGCCAGCCATTCCCTTGGGGAACCACTGCTGGGTCCAAACCACGGGGAAGGATTCTTGGTCCTTCTGGATGACGTGCCTGCCACATGGTGCCAATCAGTGGGACCGTGATGAGGGTGGAGAGAGGCAGCTACAGGCTGGAACCCGTCCCTACCCTTCGACAGAGCATCCTCCCAGGAAAACTGTGAGCTCTGAAGAACACCGTCCACTCAAATGGCAGGACAGACCTGTCTCCCTTCAGGCGGCCTGGATAGAGATGCCAAGGGACATAGGTGTGACTGATACTGTTTTAAAGGCTACTTTTATTTCTTGACCATTTTTCTCTCTTCAGCTTGTCTCTTTTCTCACTACTCCTTTTTCTCTATAGTTCTAAGTAAGGATCTCACAAGTCCCAGGAAACAAATCTCCAAGCAATTCACCCACCTCCTGCTGTGACTCCGGCACCTGCCCAGCTCTGTGCAAGGCGTAGGGTGTGCAAAGGAGCGTTGGACACTGTCCCAGCCCTCAAGGGGCTCCCCACAGAGGGAAGACAAGCCGACGTCTCTAAAGGAGGCCGGTGAGACACCGGAGGAAGCGCCTCAGAGGACAAAGCATAACTCCCGCCTGCAGGAGGAGGGCCGGGAGAGCGCCTGAAGGGACGTGCAGGGACAAGATCGCCTAGGAGCAGATCAAGACGTCAACAAGCGAAATCAAAGCGGAATCGGCTCCCGGCCTCAGCACAGGCACTCATTTCAGTCATGTTTGGGCTGGACCGAAGGACTGAGAAAACCACGGGGCGAGAGCTGCCGTCCCTTCTCCGAGGAACCGGTGGTCTTGGGCACAAGGGGCTCGCTGGGAGGCGGTGGGCTGAAGGCACTGACAAGAAATCTCATGCAAAGGCAAATAGAGCAACACGAAGAAAATAACTCTATCACCAACGGGCCAGTCTCTTTGAAATTAAAGAAATGCCTATTAAATGGAGTGGCCAATGAATCAATCTCTGTCTGTTTCTCTATCTCTGCCTCTGTAATTCTCTGTCTCTTTGTCCTTCTGTCTCTCTGTCTCTGTTTCTCAGGCTGTTTCTCTCTCTCTCTCTCTCTCTCTCTCTCTCTCTCTCTCTCTCTCTCTCTCTCTCACACACACACACACACACACACGCACACACACGCACGCACGCACATGACTATTGACAGAGCAGAACTTTTTGTTTAATCCCCCCCCCGCCCCGTTTATCTTTCTCTGTCCTCCCAGCCTGGTGTGGAGCTTGGAGCAGATCCCCTAACTAAGCCTGATTAGAATGAGAACAGTCAAAAGACAAACTTTGCAAAAATCAAGGTTTAAAATAGAAATAGCAACTGACCCTCAGCTGCACTGCTGCCGGCTGGGACAGTGACAATAGCGACTCTTTTGTTAAACTTCCCTGTGAGACGTGCTCACCAGACTGGGGTGGGTGTGTGTGTCTGTCTGTCTCCACTAGGAGAGAGTGGGAGAAAGGTTTTTAAATAGCCACGGCTTAAAAAAAATTAATCACAAATTACCATTCACCCCCTTAGCAGCCAAAATATCTGTTGATTCTTTTAACATATACAAAATTCAAAGCTTCCCTATAAATATTTCAGAACGTGAAATCTTCCATTTTGTTCTTGGCTCCTAAGCAATGGCACATGAACACACATGCATACACATGCACGTACAAATGCGGGAGGGGCTTTGGGGGGCTGAGAGGAAGGTGTGAGCCCCCTGCCTAGATACCATCTCCCAGCCACTGCCTCCTCTAGCATGGAGTTCCCTCTTTCCTTCACATGTCTGCACCCTGACACATTCAATTTCAGGTTATCAGCACATCTGAATCTCGAGTACTGATGGGGATAGAGGGCAGGCCTCTCTGGGCTGATTAGCACCATTTAAGAAAGCTTTCGCCAGCCGGCTTCATTGGCTGGGAGCGTCGCCATGGTGGGTGGCCTTTCTGTATTAGAAGTCAACGCAGAGCTGTCTCATTTGAATTAAATATGGTCAAAAAGAAAGATCTGATTATGCTTATTCATAGCTAACCTTTCAAGTTCACCAGGCTGCCAAACTTGGAAGGGAAAACTGAAAGTTCTTTCCTGTGTTTCTGGGTTGTTGGGTATTCTTTCTTCCTCTTGTAGTTTTTCTGTGTAGTTCGCTCTGTGTGTGTGTGTGTGTGTGTGTGTGTGTGTGTGTGTGTGTGTGTGTGTATTTAAATTTCAACCTAGCGTAGTCTCGGAGTTTCTATCTAGAAAGATGCCTCAGTAAGGATTCAGGGGAAAGCTTTTAACTTAGTTAGAAGTAGACAACAAAGGAAAAGCAGGATCTGATTCTAATCCATAAATACATAAAAATAAACACATGCACACACCATTTGGACTACAGGAGACTTTTTCTTCCAACACAATGAGTAGCTGAAAGTGTGATTAGTGCAAATAAATTTTTTGACATGGGACTGACTTGGGACCGTGATTCAGAAAAGACCTAACGGTACAGAAGATTGAAGTCACTGAGTTGGGAATAATACTTCATTCATGATAGCATTTATCCTTGTATCCTCATTCTCACAGACATGCATACACCCCATTATTTTTAATCCCCCTCTTTTCTCAGCAAAGGCGTCCCCTTCAGCATGGAGTTACTAAGAGAATCAAGGGAGTCTCTGCAAAACACAGACACACTGATCCCAGCGGATTCCTCTGACAATTGCAGGTAGCAGTACCAAGACTGAGCTCTGTGCGGGTCCCTGAGTTCTAGGTGCCAGGATAACTCAGGCACCCAATAAACACTTTCCAAAATCCAGCTGTGGCATCCACAAACCAGGCCAGAGACTTCAGCGGTTTAATAACCAAAAATGACTGAGTGCTCAGTTCGATAACAAATATTTACTATATGTTCAGTTCAAAGAGCACCATTTCCTGAACTTCATGCTACACTCAGTGCGCCATCTTGGATTTCCACAAAGAAGATAGCTCCATCCAGCCTTCCTCCCCACTCCTCTTGAGGGTCCATTTTCTTTGTCACATTCTGCCTGTCCAAGGTCCCCAGGATGTCCTCCTTCACAGGGCTCATGGTGAAACGATACGGCAGGTCTTCTCCAAACTTGCCTGTCTCTGAGCTCCTACCATGAGATGTTGATCTCCAGCACACCTGTCTTTGGCAGTCACTCCAATGAGGATTGGTCTCATTTCTCCATTTCAGTGGCAAAAACCACATCTCAGCCTCCTTGCAGCCATTCTCCAAAAGTTCCTATAACTGAGCCACCCAACCCCAGCCAGCCATCTGGATACAGAGAAGGAAACTGTCTTTCATATCTCTACAACTGCACAGAAGTGATACAATTTCTTTCTCATTTTTTAACCACCACCCAAGTCCCTCTGGACCTATAGCAACCAAGATCTCTGAGGACCCAAAGTGCCCTGTGGAACCCAGAAAAAACACTTCCGGTCCACAGCCAAGTCTGCAGTCACCATGGCGCCCTCCCATCCCAGGAACACTGGAAAAGAAGCTGAGCCTAGAAGCACGGGGATACCTTCTGTTTCTTCCCCTAGCCCCCTCAATCCATGGCCTTGAAACACAAAAAGCAAACCACAACCCACAGTACACGCTAGGAAAGGCATCTTTAGTAACCTGAGTCGGCACAACTCCAGGGTTTGATGTGTGTCCACCCAAAGTGACACCATGCATGTATTTCTGTCAGTCTGATCCCTCCAGGAAATGTGGTGGGACAGTTCGATGACTGGCCCTTCTCCCGTGATCCACAAGAATCTGTGTCATGGCCAGAACAGTGAACAGGAAGGAAAAGAAGGTGCTGAAGAGCTGAGCCAGACAGGCACAGGGGTCTCTGGCCCAAGAATTCTTAGTTCCCTATTATGAGTAGGTAGAGTTTTTCTTTTAGGAAACACTACCATCGCTACCTAAACCAAACCCACATAGCAGAAAGAGGTGCGCCAGACCATTCATTGCCAGCTTTGAACCTGGGGACCTCCCACAGTGTCAGTAATTGCTTTGCCAACAAGACACAGAAGTGCCCCCCACGAGCAGCATGAGATGAGAAGGACTGGTAGACTCCCATTGATAAAATGGTCACCCAGAATGCATCTGCCACACATCTGGAGGAGCGGGAGCCCTTCCTCGAAACTGGCCCAGGAGATTCAGGACACCCTCGCCCCCTCCAGGCAACCCTTCCCACAACTCAGGCACAAGCCTCCTTCACAGTTCCCTCCCTGCCTTTGTGCCACCTGGATTGGGCTTCGCTTCATTCTTTCCTTTAAATTTACTTCAAATCTAGTCACTCTTGTTTTTCCCTTCACTTGGCCTCACCTTAAATAATAGCATCTGCAAAATCACAGCTACAATATTCTAGTTCTATGTCCCTAATACATCCTGTTAAAACTTATTGTCTGCGTACTATCTAAAATCATCTCAGGAAGTACAAGCCCATTTGGAGAGATGTCAGCAGGTACACCTGAGACTCTGTCACTCTCTTTGTTGTGTCTCTGTCTCTCTCTGTCTGTCTGCCTGTCTGTTTCTCTCTCTCTCTCTCTCTCTCTCTCTCTCTCTCTCTCTCTCTCTCTCTCTCTCTCTCTCTTTCTCTTTCTCTCTCTGCAGAGCTGGGTATGGTGCCACTGAAGGCATGCCTACCAGCTGTCCTCTCCTCTGAGTCAAGAGGCTTTGCAGGTTCACTAGACAGTTACCTACAGCAGCCACGCCTGGCACATGGGTCATCACTTTCTTTTTTTTTCTTTTTGAGACAGGGTCTCGCCTTGTAGTTCAGGCTGGCTCTGAGCTCACTATGGAGCCCAGGCAAGCCTCGAGCTCAGCAATCCGCCTGTCTCTACCTCCCGAGTGCTGGGATTACAGGCGTGAGCCACCACGCCCAGCTTGGGTCATCACTTTCTAACAAGGAACTGTCCCCTTGCCACCTTCCAGTCCAGAGGAGGAGTCTCAGTAACAACACAGAGAGTGGCCGATGGATTTCAATCTGATTCCACCTGAAACTCCCTGCCAAGAGACTTGCTTTCATTGCCAAAAGAGCTGTAGTTGAGTGGAGCCAGTAGCCAGCACGACAGGGACAGCCACCTCTTGATGACCTCACCCCGGTAGCTTCTGTCCAAAGACAAGCTGGCCCCAAAAGAGAACCCTCTTTCTCTAGTTGCAAAGTTGAAACAGACAACTGGAGGGGTTCTGCGCAAGGTGGGTATTTCCTGGACATAAAGACCTATGGTGACATTCAGCAGCCGGACGGGGAGACATCTAACACCCGGTACCTTGTACAGCACAGGATTTGGATGTCAAAAGCTGCCCTGGCAAGCTGATCTGTTGCAATTTGGACAGACAGAATTCCCTAGAATTCATAAGCAAACTAAGTAGACTTAAGGCTTCAGACACCTCTACACTTTTTAAAGATCTTAATGATCAAGTGATACATTTGTGAAAAGCCACCCCCATGTCATATGCCCAAGGGCGGCAGTTCTCAGGTTCTCAAACTTCAACATGACAGAATCCCCCGGAGGGAGATGAGAATTTGCATTTCTCCACTACTTCCCTCAGTGACACCCATGCCCTTGGCCAGGGACCACACTCTGAAAAGCACTGTCCTCCTTAATCTCCAGACCCCACTGCTGGAGTTTTTCCACAAGGGGAGACCTGCATCCCAGCTCCCTGGTGTATCACTTTGGTAATGTGAAATTTTTGATCAGCCGAGGAGTGTGAGGTCTTTTCTCTTTAAAGTGTAATCACCCATATATGAAAGCATCAGAATATAAATGACGCAGAAAAAGCAAAGACGTTGGATGCCAGTTCCTGTTCTGTGCAAATCACTGCCCTCCCCCCTCCCTCCTGCTGCAAATAAAATAGGATAAAAATAAAACAGGAGAGGTTGACTCGATACCCTCGTAAATCTATGATATCTTCAATGCTGCATTTATACAGATACAATAAGGAAAAATTTTGAAGTGCAATATATAATTTATGCACTAAAGAACAACTAATACAAAAATAAACATTTGCAAATAATTCTTCCATCAAATGGTGTCAACCAACGGAGATGAGCGAGATGCTCACTGATCGGGAATGGTGGTTAAGAACTCTTTGAGGGCCTATCTAGTAGACTTTCCCTCTCCACTACCAGGATACACTAAACAGGAGACAAGTGTGCCCTGTAGAACTGTGTATTAAACCCTTTCACCTGAAAGGCCTCTGGACACACCCGGGGGGACAGGGCAGGCCCAGACCTTCTGCTGCAGTGAACTCCATGCTGGAGGGCCTGTGTGAGCTTTTATAAAGTTTGCTCTTCTGGGGCTCGGGATTTAGT
Source organism: Thryonomys swinderianus (assembly GCA_004025085.1). Taxonomy (NCBI): domain Eukaryota; kingdom Metazoa; phylum Chordata; class Mammalia; order Rodentia; family Thryonomyidae; genus Thryonomys; species Thryonomys swinderianus. The sequence goes on along the minus strand of PVIC010009265.1, from coordinate 34,556 downwards.
TCAAGTGATACCACGCCTACGTTGGAAGCACAAGGGCCCAAGTTTGATTCCTACTACCTCTAAAAAAAAAAAAAAAGAAAGAAAGAAAGAAAAATTTTGCTCTTCCGTCAGTTGAACAGGAGGACAATGTTACTTTCAGTTTTAAAGTTGTTTCCATGATCAGGTTCATTGCAAGGAGCTTCGAAATGAGCTGGTTTTAGACGTTACATAGACAACACTGTTGTTTTAACATACATGCGGCCACCACGGCCAACTCTGCCACTGAACCACAAAATGACCTAACTCTTCCTTCTCTGATGGAAGATTCATGGCCAATATGGCTGCCAGAAAAAAAGCAAATTCCTCAGCTTAAACTCTACGTCACGTATGCGTGCCTAGGAAGACCAGAGCAAAGACCTGAGGAAAGAGGCCAGGCATTCCAAAAGAGCCTGTCCCACTGCCTCAGGTCTGGGGGGGCCTCCTAAGACCCTCGTGATGAGGCATCTTATTGTATGCTCAACCTTGACTGGTTCAGAGGTGCCTCTGTGGGATGGATATTTGTATCACTTGGGTTTTCTGGCTGCAGAGTCGCACAGGAACACAAGTCCCCAGCGAGGCCCATGGCAGAAAGGCCTCCTCCATCTGCAGATGGGGCTGCCCAGGAGCACCATCGGCTAGCTGGCCTTGCAGTGACCATTGTCCCTCCCAAAAAGGCTCAGCCCCTCCTGGGAGGCAAGCCAGCAATTGCATTCAAGGCCCAGGATCCCCCAGCACCACGCTGTTTAGTTCTGCCCTGTAAACAGAGTCGACCTAAAGCTGGTCAGCTGCTAGCCACATGGTGGTAATGAGCCCAAGAGCCTGGAGTTCACAATTATTTCAGATTTACTCTCTTCCTGATCTTTCATTTTTATCAGCAAAACATCCTCTTGGCAATGGGTATTAAACTAAAACTTAAATACAAAAGAAATACAAGGAGGAGTCCGAGCAAAGCATGGCGTATATGAAAGGACAATATTCAGACCCTCAGACTTGGCCCTGACCTTTTACTGTCTTTTAACATGAAACATTTGCCCCACCTTCGAAAAGATAAATGTGGCTTTTGACGACAGCCAATGTTATCTGAGGATTAAAATAGCCCTCTTGCAGTGCTCAACATTAAAGTCTTCCGCATTTGCAAAATTGCAAACAGATGCAACTCAAGTACCTGCAAATAATCTGCCAAGACCAATTTCAAAAGGGAGATTTCAAAATATGTGGAAGTCATTAGGACATGTATTATTTTTGCAATGAATAGGCGCCAGGAGTGTCTCAAGGAGCAGATGGGTGCTACTTTGTTTATAAAAGATCAACAGAATATTCGGCTGTAAATGAAGACATATAAGCTATATGAAACAATTATGGTAAAATGGCGAACATTTCAAAGCTAATTGTAATGGTCTTTTAAGATCTGAATTCCTCATTTCTTACTGCATGCTAAAATATCATTTTAGTTTTGGGTCTTGATTGATATAATTACCAAAATGACAGAAAATTAAAGTAAATGCTGTCAGTTTTACTGTTGTAAATGTTGTCACTTTATCACTTGTTTACACTTGCACCAATACCGATAAATGAATATTTTTCAACATGAATAAAAAATGTGACCTCCGTCTCCCGGAAATCTTCAAAAAGGACAGCCCCAAACATGAAGAACCAAAGCAGACAGAGTGAACCTCAAACTGCATTAGAGCCGACTTCCAAATAGCCTCTCCCGTCCACATGCCCGGCTTTCAGAGAGCCCCTGTTGCTAATAAAAATCTCTGTGATATCGCAGAGGAAAAACAGAACCGGCAAATACTCGCCCTGACTCCAATCCCTCTGTGTTCCTGTGTCACCGCCCAAGCAGGACTGAGTTAAGCCCCTATTCTATTTGCCTGTTTTATATTGGTAATCATGCGAATTAGATAATTACTCATGGAAAATGTGATTAAACATACGTCGCTATTGCCAATACCGAATCATGAAGAAAGGGCATTTCTGCGAATTGCTTTTAACATAAATAGCAAACTGGGCTCGTAAAAAATATCCAATTAGGCCAATACCTAATGATAGATGAGCTGATCCTAAGACTTGCAAAGATGTAAATGGATGGGGGGGGGGGGGCTGAGAAACCATGTAACATATCCTAGGTCTACATTTCCACACAAAAGACTTCTTGGCCCAGGATGGTTTCAGAACGTCACAAACTCCTACAAAGTTGAACCTCCTCTTTTTCTTTTTTCCTACAGTGAACTTTCCGTGGGGATTCGAAGTCCCGTGTGTAGCTGGAAGACTGTCTGCACATCTGTAAACTGAAGGGATGTAGCAGAGAGGAGGAAAAGAGAAGAAAGAGGAATCTAGACTTAGAGACACAGGTCTGGAAGGGGACACAGAGTAGAAAGGACTCGAGCAGAGACCACTGCCATCCAGCTGCCCCCGGCTGGCCTGCAGATGCTGGGCCCGCTCCCCCTTCCCCCAGTGCCTCTTCTTGACACGAATCACCCCTGAACAACACAGCAATTGCAAAGGGGGCTGTGGGTTACGGCATCCCCTTCCCTCTCTCTTCACTCACCAGCTCTGCCTTTCCGTAAATCTCTGAGCCACGCACACATATTCTCCCATGACAGGGGCCATGCAGACGAAGATCTGCACCCTACAATCATTGATGAAATTTGTATTGACTCCAAAATCAAAAGTAATGAGAAGAAAATTGGTTCACAGCCTGACCCGACAGTTCCAGTCTGCTGTATTGAAGTTGCAGAAAAGACATTTTTTTATTGTCTCCAGATTTCAATTAACGACATCGAGCTACCCCATCCTCCCGTTATTAGTTTGAACAGAATATCAGATTTAAGAAGTTTCACTAAATTAATTACTGTAACTGTATCTTGCATTTCTGGAAATCCTATTTCGTAAAGGAAAGACATTCCTTTTACAAATCGTGGGGTGCCCTGGGTCCCCTAAACTGAATGTATCCATCCTAATGCCCGTTCTTCAGGGTCATGTGTAAATGACACATTTGTGCAGGAGATGTCAACTCCGGGCAGGGTCATGAAATTCTAGCCTGACTCAGCTGTGAGTATGTCCCTGAAAATATTTCTTGTTAGGTCTCAGTGCCCAAACTGAAATGCATTATTCACACCACCCCGAGCTCTTAAACCATATGCTCCCCACAAATTAATAACAGTCACCCCACAAACCACTACCCTGAAAGCCACAAATGAAACTCATCTTCTCTGAATAAAAGGCAAAAAAAAAAAAAGAGGATATATCCAGAGACACTATCATTGCCCCTATCTTGAGTAAAAATGCAAATTATGCCACACGGTGCTAAATTATTCTGGGATATTTCATAATGTGAATTAATACCCACTAGAGGCTAAGCCGAGATCATCAAACTCATTTCACATAAGACAACGAATTTAACCACCCGTGACTCAATGAGTGAGAAGTTAACAGGCTAGCTAGCAACACTAACCACTCCAAGGTAGATTGTCTTTAAATAAAATAGCCCACTTGAAAGACTTTTGTGTCCAGTGCTAACTTTCTCAGATCTCACCAGATGGCAGAATAGTTAATGCTCTGGCTTTCAGTTCACAAGATGATGAAAATTATTTCTATGGAGATCAGGCTGTATCTAGTCACCATCTTTTATCTAGCCCAAGTAAAAACCCTATTTCACTAAAGTGAAACCACAGAAACAAAAGCATTCGGATACTTCCCAATCTCTGCACAGTTGGGCTACCAAGGACTCCTTGTTTGTTAAAACAAATGTCATCTTTTCAATCCGCATTGGAGGGTCCACATTCCTGGGGAGCTTTGAATGATTTTTTTTTCAAATATGAACAATCAAATTTAAGACAACTCTCAAACAGAGAGGAAAAAAAATAATCAAAGGCTCTCTACCCCAATGCCAAATGTATCTCTAATGCACTCGGACAATAAGGCAGGCTGTGTTCCTATCCTAGAATAACACCGTCCATATGAATCCTAGGAATTTAGTGTATCTGACAGTTTCTCTCAACCACCCATAACATTCTTTCCTGTCTCACTGGAGCTGGCAAAGGAGAATTCTGTAATTGAGTGGTACAGAACATGTGCCCTCCTTGCTAGAAGATGACAGATGGATTATAAAAACTTCAAAGCAGAGCATTTGGAGCACCAGGGGAGAGATAGTGGGTATTTGAACTCTCCGTCTTTACCCAGGAGACAATGGCACTCTGACATGGAGCATATATCAAGGAATGGTGTAACTAGATAGACATAATCTTTCTTTTCACTAAGTATTTAACATTCTGTTAGGAACAAGTTTCAGCCCGGCTAAAGTGCACCTCATCTTCATGCTAATCATCATAGTGCAACGGTGACATGGCACCCCCCCCCTTTTCAATTGTGGTTAAATCAGTCTTTCTTCCTTTTCTTTTTTTTTTTTTTTTGCAAACTGATTTTTTTTTTTTTTAAGAACAGCTTCTGCTGTAGGAAGAGGGGTGGGGAGTAGAAATTAACCATCGGGCTAGGATTAGCGTCTTTTCTGACTCACTAATCTGATGAAGCCTTCATGGACCATGCGTGGCCCTCTCCCTATGACTAAGGAAGGGCTCTCCCACATGGCTCCTGGGCCACATGACACCAGTCACCCATCTCGAAGCTCAGCCATGACTCACCTGAGCCCAGGCAAAGCTGCCAGCGCCAGCCCACATGACCCAAGTAACCAAGTCGCCCCGCTCCTACGGTCCACCCCTCCCAGCCGGGACACACAGGCACAGCAACTGGGCGAGGAAGGAGTCCCAGGTTCTGAATGACCGACATATCCAGCCCCTGCATTCTGCCTGGGAAGAACAAATCCAAACAAGGCAAGAGCTCAGGAGCAATCTCTAGAACCCAAGCATTGTTTAGCAGGCAGCGCCACAGTCACTATCAGCCAGAGCCCAGGGACACAGTGAGCTCCTGCTCCTAAACTGCTGCTCCATGCTGAGGCCCAAACTGCAGAATGGCTTCTATTGATATGATGAATTATAAGCCAAAAGGGGGAAAAAAAAGAACCTTAAATTTTCTATGTCTCTTAAAATTTTGATAGAGACGTAAAATGGCTTATAGAATTCTAATTATAGTAACAGACTTCAAAAAATGTCTCAGTGTCAGAGATTAGTGAATCAAAGGCACATTTTTAAAATCAATTCTTCCTTCTGAATATTAACAGTATTTATCATCCACACTGCCCTCTGGAAACACCAGACACGATCATTCTGAGCCTGGACTGGAGCGGGGGGATCTCCCTGGGGTTAGGAAGCTGGTGAAGTGAACCCCCCAAGGGGCGAAGATGTATTTGGAGGGTCAAAGTCCTGGTGGGAATTAGAACTGGGGGCGCTCACTTCAGGGGCGCACTGGAAGTCTTTTCCATGCTTGTCATCTTCACCATCGCCGTCACTTTAAACCTCTCACTACCTTCTTTAAAGTACTACAGAACAGCCAGGCGTGGTGGCTCACGCCTGTAATCCCAGCACTCGGGAGGCAGAGACAGGAGGATTGCGGAGTTCGCGGCGGCTTGCCTGGGCACCATAGTGAGCTCAGGGCCAGCCTGAACTACAAAGTGAGACCCTGTCTCAAAAAAAAAAAAAAAAAAAAAAAAAAAAAAAAAAAAAAAAAAAAAAAAAAAAAAAAAAAAAAAAAAAAAAAAAAAAAAAAAAAAAAAAAAAAAAAAAAAAAAAAGTACCACAGAACAAATGGAGCTAAAATTAAATTACATTTATGAGACTCACAGCAACTTTTTAAAATAATTAGATATGCCCTAAATATCCCCATAGTTAGGAATCTCTCTCTTCTATGGATCCTCATGTAGGATAATAAAGGCTTTGGAATCTCCCAAACTGACTTATCTGGGGTCTAACCACACACCACCCGCCTTGGTCTGTACCAACCTCAAGACCTCAGCCATGCCATTTTGCACACCATGATTCCCATCTTTCTGGGTCCCTTTGTGTCTGATTGTGGATGGTTCTGCGGTAGGTATGTGAATGTATGTGTCCACACTCAGACACCAAGCAAGGCTCTTGACTTTGGGGTTGTTCCAGACAGATACGCAGGAAACAAAGTGAAAGTCTCAAGTCAATTTTAAGGAACCTAAGGGATGCTGTCGCCAGGAACAAGGCAGGAGGGACAGAGCGTTCAGCCTCCAACCCAAAGCACGCACTCCCTGCCCACCCCACCCTGGAGTCTTCCAGCTTCACGGAGGCACAAAAGGCTGTGGGGCACCAGTGGCGTGGCCCACGGCCAGAGCCATGCAGAGTTAACAGCAGTTCTGGGGAACAATCCTTGAAGGAAATAGAAAGCATTTTTCCAAGTGAGAGTTTCTAGTATTGAATATTTTTCAATTCTAACACCAAACTACCCCCTGAAAAGTTAAGGAGGCTTTTTGTAAAGGGCCAGGGGGATGTCACTCAGAAATACGCTACAGGAAAATGTCCGCACTGGTGAGTGCCAAATCCGGACCCTTCACCTCGGTCTTGTTTGCACAAATGGTAGCCTCATGAGACTGGAGAGCGCTTGCATGATCCATCACTTCATCCTTATCTGTGTTAAGTAAGGGGAGAGACCTTCACAGGAGGCACAAACAGCACCAGAAGAGGTTTCAGCTTGGGTCTCACGCGAAAGGATGCCCATGTGAACACCCGACACTCAAGGTCACCCTGAACGTGCCATGTGCTCAGGAGGCTTAGGCTTCTTTCTGAAAACGGAGGCCTCATCACCCAAGGTGCCACTGACCCGGGGGATGGTGGGGGCAGACAGGTGCATATGCCCATCACAAGCCAGGTCAGGGGTGTCCAGCTCAGAGAGACCTGAAGCAAAACCCCGGGGAACATGGGGAACAGGGCATGTATACCTGGAAGACCCCTTCAAAATCCAGAGCTCATAATAACAACAAAGGGTATATTTAAGTATTGGATACGTGATATGTTTGCCCCTCCAAAGAGAGAGAGAGACAGAGAGAGATCAAGACAATTATTGTTCAGACAATCAGAAATCAGTGGGTCCTGACATTAAGGATGCATTTAAGTGCCCAGAGCAGTGATGCAAGGGAGAAGAAATAGTTATTTGGGAAACAAGAGACTAACTGGTCCCATGTCCACACATTATTCAGCTTTTGAGCGCCAAAGCTCAATGACATCTCTAAGTAGGAGACTCCTCCCTCCTTTGGTACCAAGCATGCATCAGCTCTGCTCTGCGCACGGCCCAAATCATCAAGCTCCTTGGCCCCTTTCCCCAAGTCCCTTCCAGCAAAGGGTACGGAGTGCTCCCTAAGGAAATAACATGCAAGAGTTGCCGCCGATGCAGGAAGCCAGACAGACAAACCCAGACCCCCAGAATCACACCAGCACTTGCTCCACACAGCTCAGAGCCCAAGAGCCCAGCCCGAGGGTGCCACAGCAATCCACCGACCCTTTAAATCACCCACTAATGTACATGTTCCTATAGATGAAACGCAGACCTCGGCATCAACAAGAGGGGAAAGGGTTAGGGTCTTTGAAGGAAGCCTGCACAAGAAAGCCCTTTTTAAAAGTGCATTTTCATCTTTCTTTTTTACAGTGATCTTCTGCCATGGTGGAATGTAAACACCACAGGAATAGACAGAATCGTGAATTAAGGATTTGGACGCTTCGCTTTAGAAGTAATCTTCAAAGAATGCACATCCCAAACATCAGAGTCGAACAACAAGGCTCCAAGCTGCTGTGACTGCCTGGAAAACGGCACGGGTCACACCTATTATTACCAGTTGAGTCCTGAATTGCTTTTAAAAATCAATAGCAAACATGTTCTTACATCTCATCTACTTGGCAAGAGGGCAAATTCAGGAAGCATTGTCTTCTTCACCCAGAGAAGCAATCATTTAAAGGATGCTCCCAAAATGCTGCCAACAAGGGGCATAAAAGGAGCATCTGCTAGATGCTCCCCCAGGAAAAGACTGGAGTTTGCTGGCTTCGTGAACTGTCCCCCTGGCCTCCACCTCCACTTGCCAGAAAGGCAGCATTCTCTTTCCTAGGCCTTAGATCAAGTCTGAACAATTATAGGCACGGCAACCCTGCATGGTAGGAAATACAAGTTCCATGGGGCACCGCCGGGGGGTTTCCTCTGAACGCAGTCAGCTACTCTGCATGTGGTTTTGATAGATCACTTGGGCCTCTGAACTCCAGCTTCCCAGTCTAAAAAACCAATGATTCCACCTCCCAGGACTGTTGAGGATCAGGTGAGAAAACATGTATGAAGTTTCCCATGCATCACGCCAGTGTGGGGTATTACAGCACTGTTTCCATAACAGTCTCTCCCACTATCCTCCTCCTCCTCACATCCAGCAGTAACAGCAATAGCTGAAGGGCAACCCTTTCATTCCAGTCACCCGGAAGCACTGTGCAAGGCACTGAGTCAGTGAGCGCCTGCTGATGAATTGAAGGCACAGGCATCTTATCCACACAGATCACCTCCTTCCAGAAATCCCAGACAAGTGCGCTCCCCCCAAACTCAAAGGCCAACACCATGAAATAAGCAGGCTGTGCCTTTGTGAGCACACCACCCAGAAGCATCCTTTAAGATTAAATCTGTATGAAAAGCACAAAAGTCAAATGCTGAACGATACATTAATTATGCACAACCAAAGATCTGGGAGAGGTTAAACCCCCCTTTGGCAGCAAATTGAGTTCTTTCATTTGATATGAAATCTGTACACGGCGATGATTTGTTTCTACTGCTTAGTGTCACCAAACTTCTGGGGGAGGGGTAGGAAAAAGACCAAAGGAAGGACCAGACGCCCATCTACTCAAGAGTCTTCCTTGTTAAAGGCTGAAATCTAATAATCATCACAAGTAATGGCTGCTCAGAACCACTGCTGACCAAGGTCAAAGTCCAAGCGCACCTGGAGCTGTGTTAATAACATTTTCTCCCACTTGCTCCATTAGGGAGTTATGAAGAGTATTTCTAACTCATGTGGATGAGTGGTTCATGAGATAAAAGGTTCAGAGTCTTTCCAACCACACCTGCTCAAGGCACCCAGCTCGGAAAATACCTCACCAACTCACCATCTAGACATCTGAAGACTTGTACCCAGTTCTCTAGATGTATCTGTTTGTTTAAGCTGTGAGGTCTTAAGATTGCACTGGAGGGTGTCAATAAGTCCTCACAGTTACCTTATCATCTTCCACTATATTCTACTTGGTTTGAATTCAACAAAGATCCAGATGCCATGCTACAGGTGACTCTGTGTGCCCAGGGCCAGGTAAATTCTTCCCACGTTTGACATGTGGGGCTCTGGGAAAAATAGTCTCTGTGAATTGAGGTCAAAGAAAGGATTTATGGAGACTTCTGTTGTTCAGTTGCTCATGCTGTCATTTGGGCTGAGAAGCAATAGGTCCTCAAGAAGCAATTCCCCAAAATGATTTTTGTGATTGGAGCCTGAAATGCACTTGGTTAGGACAAGCTAGAGAAAGACCAAGTGGACAGTAAATAAGTTCGGCTAACATTTAACAATATCTCCAGGCCCACTTCATATACTGTCAGAGAAGAACAAGAGAGGATCACCTGGACCAGCGTGAGAGTTCACAGATAGCTCTCCTACATAACTAGAGTCTCCAGTGGGATCCAGGAACCTAAAGTTGAATAAACATGCCAAATTACTGTTTTGCCTACCAATTTGAGAGCCATAGGTCTAGTGCACCATCCTTGTTTTACCAATGGGGAAACTGAGCTCCAACTGGAGTAATAAATTGGCCAAGTGAGTAACCAACTGTAGACTAGCACCTGTGATTTTTTGCCCCTCCATCTTGTATTTGACTATGAAATTAACCAGAGTCCCTTGAACACATGTTTTATTTTCATTCACATAGTTGAACAGCAGAAACAGAGCAATGGAATAAGATGCTGGAAACTCAGAGGCTCTGGGGAAGAGAAGTTATGCGAAAGTTATGCCAAGATCCTGATAGTAACCTGGAAGAGCCAGATCCCACCCAGCCTTGACTAAGGTCAAATACAGTAGGTCACAAAGATGCACACTCCAAGGAGTTTTTAACTTACTGATCAAGGAACTCATCTGTAATAAGAGATTCACTCCCACAAAAGTTTGGCTTTGAGTGGCCTCTGGTCTCACTGGGCTTCTCTTAGGGTTTTTATTTTAAGAACAATAATTAGCAGACTTTAACTCATTCAATTGAAAAGATAAAACTTACCCTTGGCAAGTTGCTAACTATGTAGTAAATCGTTTTTAGACCAAGAGGTTTATGAATCACGAACATTTCAATGGAAATTATTCGAGTTCTTTTCAGAGGACTCACATTCCTAATTCCCTTTGCCATTCAGTAAAGCTTTGTTGTTTTCCTCTACAAAACTTCATCAAAGTTTTGTTGCGACTTGTAAGGTGAGAAGTTGGTGGCCGGGAGACAGTGGCAGATTTGAGAAAGAGAAAGGAAAATTCTGTCCTCAGAGAGCTTGCAATTGAGTTGAGGAGAGATGCAGACACAGGAAAAAGATGTTTCTGTTTAACTCTTGGCTTAAACCACCAAGGAATTCTACAGAACAGACAGGTAGAAATGGAGAGATGTTGGCTATTCATTTCCAGATTTATTCCCATCTTTTATTTTTCTGTAGAAATTCTGACTCATTGCTGAGTTGGGGGGTGTAAGGTGAGTGTTTCCAACGCTCTCAGAAAATAGGTTCTTCAACTCCCACAAGCACCGTGAGGCTCCCCGAGATGGGAGTCGCTTGGGCAACAGGATGTGACATAGGTTTAAAGCCTTTGCTCCCCTTCTGCAATCATCCTCTGTGATTCGAGTGTCTTGTTGAAGCCAGTGGGGTTGCTCCACCTCACTCATCAGTCAGACGAGCGGCTCACCAATCAGGAGCGCAGAAGGCATCTCCTCTGGTCTCCATGATGCCTCTGCCCAGGGACCCCCATCAAGAGCTGCCAAAGACAAGGATGCAGAGCGACTAACAATGCTGCCTGAGCTAATCAGGGCCCTACACAGCTGGCTCTCAGCAGCGACAAAGAACCCAACTCTCCGTGCCCAACGTACTGAGCGGAGAGGCCTGTGGTGGAGACAAAATGGCACTGGTGGGAAAATGGCCGGAGAGCAAAGAGAGGCCAGAAGAAACGACCCTTCACTGGACCGGTGCCCCACAGACAGAAGTCTTGGCAGTGACATGATACATTTGTGATACAAAGCTTGATCGCAGAGACCTCCTGGTGATGACGAACAAGGCACAGCCATGCTTCTATCTCTAACAACGGAGCAAAGGATGTCGCGTGGCATGGCGTTGTTCCCAAGGGGTCAAACGCAAACTTGCAAATCCATATTCTGCCTCTGGAAAATGGCATTCTTTGGGCAAATATTTCATGGGCGGCCATCTACAAGTCGCTGTTCTAGGTGCTGGAAGTACAGTCAGCAGGGAGGTGTCAAGGGCCTACTCGGGAGACCCAGTCTGAATGCAGGCAGGAGAGGAGTACATGTGCCAATGATTAAGGCAATCGATCGAGGTACACTGCCTGGAGAAAACAGGACAGGCTGCTGACAGGTGGAACCAGAGAAAGGCTGTGGGGGTCTCTCGGCTGAGGAACCACCGGGGACAGAAATGAGGGACACAGGCATGAGGGGGCTAGTAGCTACAGGAAGGGGGAGGATGAGCCAGTTCCAAGCCAAAGAGATGGCCAGAGCTAAGGCCCTGGAGGGTGATCAAAACCCTTCTCAAATAGATCTGTGTCACCTAGCCAGTCCACTGGCCTCGATTCTAGCTTCTGCCTGTTCTCAATCTGTCGAATGCTCTCCACTGGCTTTTCCCAAAAGGAAAGAAGCAGCCGTCCCTTTGAAAAACCAAAAGCCTCTGAGCACTCCCAGGACCAGCCTCTCTGCCTCTGCTCTGATGGGTTGTGCTGCCGCCTTCCCTGGCCAGGTGCTGGTTAACCTGTCAATTGGCCAGATCACTCCTAGAGGGAGAAGGGCCCAGAAGATGCTCAAAGGTGAAGGGGTGATGAGCAGAGAGAGCTGTCGGGCTCCCCTGTGATCCAGCTGTCTGCCAGCCTTTGTCCAAACAGAGGGAAGGTGAGGCAGTGCGGGCAGACATCTGAGTTTTGAAATTCTTCTGTAATTATGGCTTGAATCAAGAAAATGCACATGAGTTCACAGGATGATAAATATTAGCATGCTTCTCCAAGTTCAAGTGAGTTGTCAATAAGACAATTAAAGCAGCATCAATAATATGCACTGTATGTTATTATCTGCTATTCTAAATCCCAGGCTTTTGTGATCTCTGGAAAACAAAGGAGGACAGGCATCGGTGATACAAAATACTTTTTGCACAAGTGAGAGATGTAATTGTGCACCAATGTAACAGCACCGTACCTAGGGGTGGGGGTGCAGATTGTTCTGAAATACTGTATGAAGAACTCAGGGTGATGAAGAATGGACTGGGTGGAAAGGACCGGTTACAATGGAAAATTAGCAATCCTGTGTCTAAGATAGATCAATCACTTCCATCACGTGGCCCCAGTCAATAGGAGCCAGAAGAAGTGCTGGCATTGACCTTTAATCAACTGACAATCAGTACTTGGAAAGCAGAAACTCTGGATTCTTCTAAAGGAAATGGAAGCTAAGCAAAACTTCAGGTAAAATTAATGAATACACATGAATATAGCTTTTAAGAGTGTATGTATATGCAAGTATATATACAAATATAAATACATATTCATGTATGTGAAGTATATATGGAAAACTACATAGTATTATGCTGAACTGGAATTGAGAATGAACAGCCTCTTGAATACAAATTGTGATGGCCAAACTTTTTCATTGTTCCCCAAGACAAAAACCTTCACAATGCAATCTCTATACATCTGCAGAATCAAAAATCATTTTCCTCCAAAAATAACTTGCCAAGCATTAAATGCATTGGAATGAGAGTAGATGTTAAAACTACTATTTGTTGACACTTGGTGATTTAGGATTGAACGGAGAAGTTGTCTCCAAATTAATGAGCCAGACATAATAGAGCACTGTCAAAATATTGATTTTACTTTATCCTACCTATTGTTGGCACTCTTCTCTAAGTTGAGGAAAAATATAATTTTTTCATTAGCATTATCATTTGTTATTATTACATTAGTCTCTGCTTATTATGGAAAAGAAACCTCGTGTCACTTTTCAAGATTATTATAGAACAATCACATGGAAATTTGTGATAGAGACTAAAATAAAATGCCAAATGTTTCCCAGACAATTTTTACTATAGACTGAAATATTTCTAAAGAGGAAAAACAAGAACTGTTGGTTCAAGTTTCATAATACATGAAAAATAAATTTAGATCTGTATTATGTACTTGGGTAAAACTACTATTCCAATGAATGCTTAAAAATTAAAATAATTATGTTCAGTTTAATATAGCTTACTTTATAATAACCAAATTAATAAGTGGATAATAACCAACATATATTCACAGAATTGAATAGATAAAATTAGGGAGAAAACTGTTCACTGGGGTCTGGTCCTTTATTCTTAAGGATTATTTTGTATACTGCCCTTAAGCACTTTTTTCCTTTTAATTCATCGTAGATTTTTGCTAATGAAGGAAAAATATTTAAACAACTTTTCTGAAAGTGTAATAAAAGTCATGTATTTGTTTCCATAATTTTTCTATTGAGTCATTTACATTTTAATATTTTGCATCTAAGTTACGATTGTGAAATACGATATGTATGCAGGAGGATTTGGAATGTTTATAGTTATTTAATGAAATTTACTTAACTATTTAAAACCAAATGATGAGGGAAAAGTTCAGTTTCCAAAGAGCCAGAACATACTTCATTTTCCACTAAAAAATTAAATTAAATTTAAAAGTTGCCATTGTGATCATTTAGATAATGAATCAGGAGGGCCAGGCACGCAATGTGCTCACAAATTCTTCATCAGAAATGTGCTGTTCGGACCGACAGATGGAACAAAGAAGGACCCAGTTTTCCTGTCATCTTCTCCCTCTTCCTCAAGGGACAGTGTTCAGACTTCAGGCAGAGTCTGGGGGAAGAGGCAGTGGAAACCTCTTCCAAAGTCCAACAGACTGAAGAAAGCATGAACCTCCCTCACCCACAGAAGGCCCAGTTGTCCAGCCATCCCGCCTCACCCTGGGGCTCCTCACCCTGGAGCTCCACACCCTGCAGGCTAAAGGGGACGGAAGAGAAGGAGCAGCCATTCAGAGGCAAGAAACAGATCCTGGGGCCGGAGGGTTAGCTCAGTGGTTCCGGCGCCTGCCTTGCAAGCGCAAGGTCCTGAGTTCAATCCCCGGTGACCACATATAATGCTGGGCGTGGAGACACACCCACCAACAATCAACACCGCATACCACAGTGCAGGACGTGGTGGCTCACGCCTGTAATCCCAACACTCGGGAGGCAGAGACAGGAGGATTGCTGAGTTTGCGGCGGCTTGCCTGGGCACCATAGTGAGCTGAGGGCCAGTCTGAACTACAAAGCGAGACCCTGTCTCAAAAAGCAAAAAAAAAAAAAAAGAAAGAAACAGATCCTGAGCTGCAGCTTCCGGACTCAAGATGTGCCCACATCCGGGCTACAGGAAGCAGTTCAAGTAGAGGCACGTGCCGCGCGGAGGTGACATCAGATCACGCAGTGTCCTTGCGCAGACCTAGATGTCCAGGTCAACCACACATGGCCTCTGGATGTCACCAACCAACGTGGTGAACAGGAGACATGTGAGGTTACTGCAGTGACCATAGCAAACTATTTTATAACTAGTTTTAATGAGTAGACAGAGTGCATTCTAAAATAACAATAAAATGTAGAGTACGGCCAATAGGTAAATCAGTAACAGATTCACCCACTATAACTCTCCGTGTTGTTTCCCATCTAGCCCCATGTGCTGTGCTGTTATACCACTCGCAGGCAGTAGGTTGTTGTACCAGCTTAACTCATGTGAGTTCCGTATTGCGCTACCGTGTAAGGGCAGCTTCAGGGTCACTAGGCGGGAAGAATTCTTCCACCCCCATATCATCTTTAGGGATCATATATATGGTCTGTTTTGATCAGAGCACTGTTACGTGGCATCTTCTCTATGAGCAAACAAAACACAAAGAGGTGGTGTGGTCACAGGCCCTGCAGAAGCTGGGAACAGGAGACAGGACAAGGAGACAGCAGGCATCACAGGGCCCCTTGTGAATCTCAACAGCAGCCATGCTATGGCAGAGGTTTATCACGTTTACCTTTGCAGTTCACTTCATTTCCTGGTTTTTTATGTGCCTGGCACAGAGCAGATGTCCCGAGTGGATGTCTGTACACTGGGTGATTTGCAGAGGAAGAGGAATTAAAGAACGATAGGGGAGAGCCACTAGCAAGATACTTGCCTTAACAGCAGAAGACACAAGGCAGAGAAGGTTACGACAGCCAGTGTGCTGGGGCAAGGTATGCCCTGTGCAGGCTGTGCTCACCATCAGGGACAAGCTACCACCAGAAGCAGCCCCTAAACCATGCCAAGAAAGATCGGGCTGTTCTTTGGGTAACTTCAGACTCCCTGGCCTTCATTATTCTTCACAAAACGCCAATACCTCTCTAACCCCAGGGCCTTTGCACATGCTATGTCCCCTTCCTGGCATTACTCCCTACTCTGCTGACTCCTTCTCTCCCTCCGTCAGCCCCTACAAGGATGCCATTGGCCACCTTGTTTAAAGGTGGTTCTAGTTTTGGTCTTCACGGTCCTGGTGGCCACAGAGAGACAAATACACTCCTGCTCGCATTCTACAGCAGGGACCGTGAATGCCAGGCCCATTTCTGTATTCCAGTGCCCAACACAGAGCCAGGGACACAGAGCAGCTGCTCAGAACAGAATCTGTCAGGATGGTGACACTGCTAAGGGCAACACAGAGAGATGAGTCTGAAAGGAACCAGCTCGCCCGTGGGCTCTACCCACGCCAGTCACTTCTCAACCCCCTTTCTGCCCAGCTACCCAGCAGCCCTGCTGTTCTTTGAATGCCCCACATACAATCCTGCTGTGGGGACTTTGCAATAGGGACCCCATAACCTACAATGCTCTCATCTGGGATTTCACATGCAGTCCGTGCTTAAAGGCCACTTTCCCAGTGAGGCTCCCCGCCCTCCCCCCAACTTAGCCTCTCTGCTAACCCTTCCCTCCCACTGGCCGTGTCCCTTCCCTGTCTCATTCTTCTCTATAACCCACATTGCCATTGGAAATGGCATATACTTCACTGTGCGTCTTCTGTCTCTTCCAGTTAGAATGCAAGCTCCATGAGAGCAGAGGCCCTTAGCTCTGTTCACTGCCATAGCCCCAGTACTTCGAACAGCTCCCGGTGGTGGTACTGTGTCAGACAAATAAGCCAATGCCAAGCTTGTCTCACAAGACCTACCCAAGACACTGTCCTTCCCAAAGCGCCATTCCCAGACCTCCGTGCCAATTCGCACACCACGCTCCGACCTTTGCCCACCAAAAGTGATGTTCCACACTTCCGGCTGATTACCTCAACCAAGACCCCTGACGCCAAGTATCTCATACCTGTCACAAAAAGTTCACGAAGCTACCAGTGCCTCCTCCTCCTCCTCCTCAGTGCCAGACAGAAAGACCCACTGGCTCGAGTGCTTTGCAGGCTGCTCCAGCGGTGGTGACCGGAGCTTTTCCTGGGCAGCCAGCCCCACCTACAGTGGCTCCCCAGGGCTCCCTGGAAGACCAGTGTTTAGCTCGGAGCTGCCCTGGGAAACTAGTGGGGAGGTTAAAGGGGGTTGAGAACACCTGGGACGCCTCTAACCCACTTCCCTGAGAGATAGGGCTCCCTTGGGGTTCTGGAGACTGGACCCTTCCTATCAGAGCCAGTCCCAAGGGGTCCTTATAATGCACCAGTGTTGGCAACTTTAAACTTGGCTTGGACTAATAACTCATTCCAGGTAGGGAACACAGGGCGGGTCCCAGTGTCAAGAGTGGAGGAGAAAGACTCCTGATACTCCACGGGTGGGGCACTGAGGGGCTGGATCCTACATGTTGTGTTTTAGGCAAGGGTGTAGTCGTGTGCTTCTCCTCCCCCTCCCCCTCCCCCTTCCTCCTCACTCTTCCTCCCCTCCCCCTCTTCTTCTTTTCTCCTTCTCTTCTTTCTTCTTCTTTTTCTTCCTTTTCCTCTTCTTCTTCTTCCTCTCCTGGGTTTGAACCCAGGACCTTCCCACTGAGTGAGATCCCCAGTCCTTTCTAAATTTATTTCAAGACAGGTTCTTGCTAAACTGCCCACACCAGGCTCAGATTTGTGATGCTCCGGCCTCAGCCTCTCAGCATTCCAGGCTGTCAGGCCTGTGCCAATGTGCCTGGCGTGTACTCCTCCTTGCATAGGGAGTGGTCATGTGCAGCTTTGCTGAGCAAGAAGGACTTACCCAGGGCATCTTGAAAGAGGAGAGTGATACGGGACAGACACAGGAAAGGACATTCAGAGAACCGGAAGAGAGCCAGTAGGGCCAGAAACTGACAAGCTCACCACCCCCCTCCAGGAGCAGAGGGTGGGACCTGGGCTCCATGCTCATCCCCAGCCCCTCGACTTGGAATTTTATGGGGAAAAAAAATGCTTCCTGTGCTCAGAAGTTTTCAGAACAAATCTCCCCTTTTAGAGGGTCTGAGGAGTGACTGTGGTAGAACCTTTGCAGCTAAAACAAGCCCATCTGTCCGCTGGCCCTTGATCTCTCACTGCTGTGTGTGCTCCTGGGAAGCCCATCTCTAGAGATGCTCCGGCAGGGGCCACGGGTCCCTTCCACTGAGCATGCGCAGCCCACGCAACACAAGCACAGCTCTCTTCAGTGAGCCCAGGTCGGACACCTACCACAGCCTGACCTTGGGCATGTCATGCCACATGGATAAACCCCCATGCACCTTCAGAGGCAGAAGGTGTTCCAAGGATGAACCGAAATAATAGCTTGCATTTTAAAACCCAAGGCTACCTATCTAATAAGCACTCAATAAATTCTAGAGGCTTATTTACAGGACTTGCTCTTGATTTCAAATTTCCCCCAGGATGATGGGATCCTGCTTCTTACACACCAGCATCAGCGCAGTCCCGACTTTCCAAGAAAGCCTGGCATTTTTCCATTTGTGATTGATTTGGGGGTCCCTTCCATGATGGGCTGGAATTGCACCCTTGTCTTCTGGGAGGGGCAGTAGAGGAGCTGTGTTCAACCCCCCACCTCTCCCTTGGTGATTCCCTCTTCAATGTAATAGCCATGGCTTCAACTCATTAACTTTATACTTCATGCTGAAGTGTAAGGGTCCCCTGAAATCAATATGTGAACACCCACCACTGTGTAAAGTGGGGAGGTCCCTGGTATGAACACAAGTCCCTGGTATGAACGCGTGTGTGTCTGTGTGTTCTTTCCCTGGAAACCTAGAACCCAAGAGAACACTGCTGCCTTCCCTCTGCTTTTCTCTTGACACAACAAGCCAGGAGTGGTTTTGTTTCTGGTCTCAGTACCAATCCTATCTAGAATAGAAAGGCACTGAATATTTTTTAAAATGAATGAAAGAGGGAAAGACAACACCACTGTGGGGTCTTTGGCTCAGACTCCAGGGAAAAGATGGACAGCGAAGTTATTGTGTTCTCACCAAGACTACAGCAACCTGTGTGTGTGCTTGTGTGTGTGCATACACCTGCATATATGTGTAGGTGTACACACATGTGATGTGTACACATGGATGTGTGCACAGTTCTCAGTTCTGTGTCATATGTGTGACAGAGTGATGTGTGAGAGTGTTTGTTTAGAGGAGACTTCGACTCCCCCACACACACCCTAGACTTTTCCATGAGCTTTGCTGACTCAGGAAAAACACATCTTCAGAAACATAAGAAATCAATATGCCAATACATATCGATCCCCAGGTGAATAACTCCAAAGACCAGCCAGGGCAACAAAGAGAGAAAGACACTTCTCCAACAGGCTCTGCAAACAACTGGGCCAAGCAGCCGGGGTAGGCAGGGGGCTGCATTTCTAAGCTATGGAACAAAATGTAGAAAGCATGGGGTAACAGTGGCTTGCCTTTCCTTCAATGACTGGTCTCTGGGCTCTTGAGTTAATTATTTTCTCTTTCAATCCTGCTACTGTATAAGGGAAGAAGAATGACTTTGATTCTAGCAATGCAAAACTGAGTCTTGAAAACCCAATGCCCCGCTCACGAACAGCTTGTAAGTGGAGGAAGTGGGTGTCAAACTCGGTCCCATCTGACTGGGCCTGAACTCTTATCACCATGTGATGAGACAGAGCAAAACAACACAAAGAAAAAATAAAATAAAATAAAATGCTCCCAGCTCTTCCTCATTTACAAATAATGTTTCCAGCTCAACGAAATAAGTATCTCAATCGTGAAATAAGGAAGGGAACATCCCTAAAAACTAAATTATGCAAAAAATGAACTTATAGATGTTGATATGTCAAGCAACAGGCATGTACTATGTAACCCTTGCAAAACATTTAATTAGCAAATAAAATGCATACAAAGAATCCTTCTTTAAGTATCTCCACTCTCTGGAGCAATGATACAGTAAATGGAGAAAGGCATGGAGTTTCCCTGCATTAATCTAAAGGTTAATAGTTGGCTGATGATCTGCATTAATAAAATGATGGCTTCCTTACCCTCCAACCCCCCAGTCCAGCAAAACTTCGATTTGCCTACCCTCAGATAGAAAGAAGCACTATATCTGCTAAGTGAAGAACAAATTTTCACATTAGAACTCTGCATTGCATTCTGCTAAGTAATCCTCTGTTTCTTACAGATCTCCACCCTGTGCCTCCCCAGGCCTCCCCGCCCCTTCACCATGACCTCCACAGGCGCCCAGCCTCTACCAGACAGTAGTCAGAGACAGATTCCAACCAGAAAGTTTGTTCTCCGGAAGGAAACGGCCAGACACCGCTCATTCTTTAGATCAATGAACAAATTCTTTTACTGAAGGTGGTATTTGGAGATCACACACAAAAACTACTACGTGATTTTTATCTGAGCAAGATCCCCATGCAAAGGAAGAGAAAGTTTTCTCAACAACAAGGCCTCGTTGTCCCCCGGATCCACACATTGGCCTGGTATTTTTCACCTAAGCGGCCAGTTTTTAAACCAGGCAGGGCCTGCAAAAAGCCATTGCACACAGATCAGGTCTTGTCAACCTTTTGAGACCATAGTGAAGACATGAGGCTCAAGTTGCTAGTATGGGTGAAATAAAAGGGCAGAAGGTCAAAAAAAAAAAAAAAAAACCAGTTCTTCCGGGAGGATTTTGAAGATGTTTCACACTCTAATATCTGGACTAGATGGCTTGACCTCACCAGACAGCCATCACTCGAGAATAAACATGCCAACAGGCACAACATGAACATCCTCTCGCCAAAAGACAGGCCAGCTCACCACCCATTACATCACAGGGCACTGTCGTGGGAAATGCCAAGCCGATGACCAAGCCTGGCCAAGCTCCTCCTTGGTCACATACTCCAAAGACCACTGTGTCATCCTCGGGATGACAGTAGCGATTAAAAGGAGAAAACTGTTACATTAGCAGCTTCATCAATACATTTTTAGATGATGCCAATGTTCGTTTCGTCTTGCCTGTACTATTTCCTCTGCTTCCAAAATACACTAGGTAGGAATTTGAAATGGAACAAAAACTGCCATGTCCCACCCAACCCCCTGCCAAACTTTAACGAAAGCTTTTTCAAAATACGTTCAGAATAACTGTGCATCCAAAAGGTGAAAAGAACCAAAAAGAAGGAAACAAGGGGGAGGGGGTCACAAACTAAAACAACAAACACACAATGAGAAAATAAATACCAAATTGTCAAATCAGCGATGGGGGGAGATTGCAGACCAAGTATCTAGCGTTTTGCTTGAGAAATGGTACATGGCAAGTCCAAGAGCTGCCTAGCTGGGAGGCGGCCGGAGACCTGTCCGAGCCACAAGTCAAGAACACCAGCAGGGCTCAGGCCGAGCCCAGCCCAGAGGCGGCCGTCCACTGTCAGAGAGGTCTCCGCGGCACAGATTAAATCCTCTCATGTCGGCATGTGGCTGGCTGCCTTTCTCCCTCCCCACATTCCACCCCTGCCTCTTCTCCACCTTTTGAACTCTTCTCGGGCTCACAGACGGGGACTACCACCCGCCAGCGCTGTCCCTCTTCCAGGTGGAAACAATGGCGCAAGGAAAGTTTCTGAGACGCTGCAGAGCCGTCTGCAGGGCACTGGTTATCTCGGCGGATCCAGCCACGTTCCACAAACAAGACGCTCTCTGCCTGCTGCACGTTTGACGCTGCTGAAATAGCCATTTGGCTTCAGCAGATTATAACTCCAAACTGGGAGTCCCGGCGAGGAGGCCAGACAATGACAGCACTTCTGCTGTCGTTTGAGTAAGATTTCCACTTCCTCCCATAGTCTCCATAGCAATGACGCCCTTTCCTTAATAACTGGGAAGGCTTTGCCTGATTTGATGTTAAAAAGCTCTTTAGAAAGAATTAAAATTTTAAGAAAAAAAACCCAGAATTGCTTGTGCCTCTCTTCCTCTCTAGCCAATAAAGCATAACTGTTACTATTTTGAAAGATGAAAATTAAACATCAAGCTATTCAGAGAGATTAAATTTTATATATAAAAAAAGCTCTGTGATCTCTGATCTAGTGACTGTGTCTACCCTGACTCTTCAGCTGATATGGAGTTTTTCAGCTATTTTCTCCTGCTTGCAAAACAAAGTCACAACAACAATGCATATGTCCTCAAAGTAATGAGTTCTGGTTTGCTTTGCTAACTTCCATTTTAAAGGCAAGCAAGGATAGTTTCTTTTCTCAACCCTAAGGATTGTACAGAAAGACAGGTGTATAGACTAGGTTAGGAACATGAGCCTCCCAAAGCCGGTATAGTAGGCTCAGCCAGGCCATCACCACACGCCTGCAACAAGTTGTTGTATCAGTCACTTTGCTCACTGGGGAGGCTACGCTGGGATCCCCTCCCCTGAGTTTAATGGCTTGAACAAGACAATGCGCCCACGGGTACAGACTACAGCACCCAACATGGGGGGAGCCCAGACCTGCAGGAACTTCTGTCCATCTACTCTGGTGACTCACCCAGACCCTCCCCTCCAGATGTTTGGTCCGGTCCAGATGTCTGGACCTGACAAGGCAAAATGTCCTGTGAATTAATGCAAACTCCTGAGGTCCTACAGTCAAGCCCTTCCCACAACAATCCTGTTCAAATGCATAGGAACCTCAGAAATGCAAAGGCCAACATAATAATTGGGGCTGAATGAGAATTCTGTGGTTAATCTTAATGTTTCAGGAATCCATAAGTTGCCTGTGAAAACCCACATAAACTGGGGAGGGGAGGAAAAGATTTGGAAATTAAGCAACCAAAAGGGTAAAAATATTATGAAAGGGGCTGACGGTCTCAAATGGATGAACAGAAAGGATACAGTTTGGAGGGAAGTCTGGGGATCAAGGGGATAAGCACCTTGGCTGAACCCCCGGCAGGGACAGGGAGGGACAGAAACGAATTTCCCAGGAGCCAAGCCCACCTTGGTAATCAAAGACCCAACTAAACACGGCTCAGGTAATCAAAGCCATAGGGCCTTGATAGGAAACTTTCAGGTTAATGTCAGCTCAAGCCTGCGGTGATCATTTTTCCTGTCAAAACGGCACTTAATTTTCTCACTGTAAAGCCACAGACTAAGAATAGGCAGGTGGGGGGGGGGACCTTATGAACTGATTTTCCTTCCTGTTTCTCTGAATGCCCCCCAAGCATCCGCATCACCTCCTTTCTGCCACCCAACCAGAGACTGGAGCGTGCCTCAGGGAGGGCCGGGCTGCCCCTTTGACCTTCACTCCCTGACCTCTGCCAGTGTGGGAGGGGGATGAGCCTGGGCAGGGACACGCCCCACAGCCAACACAGCCGAACACCAAGTCTAGAGGCCAGAGATGGGGGCCGATCCTACCTGCTCATTGCCTCGTGAAAACATACATGAAAACATACTTCCTGCCCCCCTAGGACGTTGTAGAGCACAAGAAGCCATGCCTTCTACATAAGGGCTCACAAGTAAATAGCTCGCAGTATCCTGCCAGCAGGTGCCCAGCCTCAGAACTGTCACTTGCAACTGCCCGGCTGGCATGTCACCATCACAGGCTGAGGCCCACAGTTGCGGCTCCCACCCACAAGGCCATTTTTAGGGGATACAGTAACTGATATTTTAAAAAGCGTTTGAGCCCCACATCTTGGCTGCAGAAATTCAATTACTCTATTTATTACCCTGCTATGGAATTTCCCCCTCCGCCCAGCCCCTAGAGGGTCCCCCTATTCAGTATAGGGCTCAACTTCCTGGCTGGACAGGGCTCTAGGACATGTCTGTCTCCCACCAGCCTGTGGACCCCTGAGGGTGGCTCCATCCACCTTTCCCCTTAGAGAGGCCACAGGAAAAGATGATAATGAGCCCGCTTGCCCCCATCCTGAGGAATGTACAGAAATCCCTAGAGCCACATTTGGTTATCATTACTACTGGGGTTGGGAGTATTGGCATCAAGCGGGCAGAGGGCAAGGATGTGTCAAATATCCCACCAGGCAAACGACAGACTCCCCCAGGGAGAATGAAAGGCCCCCGTCTGGAAGAATGATAACCCAAGCTACTCTCGCAAGACTTACCCAAGACCTCACTCAAACCCCAATCTTGTTTCTTAGGGAAGACAGAGAGGACATATATCTCATCTCCAGTGGGCTCAGAGCATGAGGAAAGCCAGCTACTCGCTATACCTTGCAATCATTCTAACGTTCGAGAAAGACCAGTGATCCATAATGGCTTTGTGTGTGTGGTACTAGGTGAATTTAGGGCCTTCACACTGAGCTATGTCCCCAGCCCTTTTTGACCTTTTATTTGAAGATAGTCTTGTTAAGTCACTGAGTTGCCAAGACTGGGCTCAAACTTATGATCCTCCTGCCTCAGCCTACAGAGTGCTAGGATGACAGGCAGGTGCCACCATGCTGTAGGATTCTGGATAGTGAAAGATCCTCCAGCAGCCAACAGAGGTGGCTGAAATCAGCTGCACACCTGCACAGTGCAGCCCGCAGTGGAGAGTCACCAAAAGCCTATAGATGAGACAAACCTACTTCACCCGAGGCCCTGTCATGGCCGAGGCAGGTGGCTTGCTGTGTGGTCCCCCTTCCTGAGGTGGCTTCCATCCACGTCTGCCCTCACTGGGAAAAATAAGCCGTCTCCTTGCTCTTTCTGACCTCTCTCGCCCGTTTCTACATTCAGCCCTCTGCCTCACATGCACACCTGCAACATGCTAATGTCTCCTGCGTGGTATGATGGTGGATAACAGGGAAATCACCTCAGAACAGGTTCTCTCCTCAGGGCAGGCAGCGCCCTCCCCCTGGACACGTGGGAACAGGCCCAGGCACACATGACCATCACTACCTCGGAGACCCCAGTGGCCATATCCTGTCTAAGGGTGTTCTCACTACACAGTGAGCTGCTCTCCCTGTCAAGACCCTCAAGGGAACATCACAGTACCCCGAAGAGCCATAACCTAAGCAATCAATCCCTCCTCTCAGCAAAAGGCCTTTCTCTCAACAACTCCCTACCAGGTACTATATAAAACACCTGTTCGAGCACAGCTCCCCTCCGACCCCCACCTCACTAACGACCTGCTCCTTGCCGCCTGGCCCCCTGGAGCCCTAGCCCTCTCCTGCCATAGCTGGCCTTGGACAGGCCATGACCAAAGGCAGAGGAAGTGTGAGTTTGCGTGGGAAGCCTCTCAGCTCGTAAGCTCCTAGTAACAGATGCCTCTCACCAACGTGAGAGGATGTGGACTTTGCTGAGACTCAAAGCACAGCCTTCACAGCCAATTCGAAGCTGAGGTCTCACCTGGAGACAGGATCAAGCAGGACTGAGCAAGTGCTCGTCGGTCCTGGGTCCTGGGTATACACGCTGCGGGGCTGGGGGGAGCGAAGAGCTTCCGTCAGCAGCATGAACAAAAGTTGACCCAGTGAAAATTCACTTCTGTTTTAAAATTTGCATCAAGTCTCACTTTAAATAATGTTGAGAACAAAACACAAGCCGATATTTCAGCTTACTTAAAAGGCTTATTAAAAACACTAAATCCAAAGATGTTAAAAAGCTATAATTGTCCTCATTCAACCTGGAAAAATAAATCTATTTGCTTTCTTCCTTTATGATCCTCTTCTTTAAAAAAAATAAATAAGTTCGTCTATACTCTCACGAGCGTCATTGCTGTCTTTTTTCCCCCCTCCATTCAAGGCACTTTAAAAACACCTGTGCCATTCAAAGCCAACTTCGGAGCAAAAGGCAGCCACGTTTGGGGAAGGCTGTTTAGCTGATTTCCTGACGCCAGAGATAAGCTTGTCTTGTTCAAAGAGTGAGGCTCAGTTGGAGTTCACTGAAAGGAGCTTGTAGATTTCGTAGGTCTGAACTGATGGAAATGTATTCGGTGACCTAAGGCGGAATAGACAACCTAACAGGTCAGCTTTTTGGGGGTTCAACAGGCAATGATTCCACATCTCAGCACAGCCTTCAGCGCCTGATGGGCTACTGTGACTAGTAAGGCGGCAGCTCCTGGCCACCTTCCATCTTGGGGCAATTGGCCTCTGGCTCAGACCAGCGTAGCATGACTGCTGCTCGCTGTCCCCCCTGAGCGTTCCACGGAGACAGCCCTGCCCAGCAGTTAAGTTGCTGAGCTGTGAGGATCTCAAGCCTGTGCAGAAGTTAAGCACTCTGGGCACAGAACAAGATGGGTTTTCGGAGCACTGGTCCAAGAGAATGCAAATTTATTGAAAGCGTTTTTTTTTCTCCAGGTTTTCCATAATTACCATTTATGTCTCCAGGAACTGCCCCCCCCAACCCGGTTTAGGGTGAAAGCATTTTAAAGTCTTTCTCTGCAGATGACATATGAGGTACTAACCTTTTTTCATATGCCCAGATGTTAAGTTCATTTTCATCACATTTATGCAAATTTCA
Organism: Thryonomys swinderianus; assembly: GCA_004025085.1. Classification (NCBI taxonomy): domain Eukaryota; kingdom Metazoa; phylum Chordata; class Mammalia; order Rodentia; family Thryonomyidae; genus Thryonomys; species Thryonomys swinderianus. Next base: position 8,563 of record PVIC010009265.1, on the reverse strand, counting down.
TTTGAACAGTAAATCAAAAGAAGTCCTAAATCATTGTACACTATTTAAAAATCAACACCAAAGCCAGTTTACTTCCAGCGATTTCACAGAAAGTCACAGCTAATGGACTGAAGGTAGAAAGCAGATGATACAGCCCCTTCTTCCACGCAATGGCTACACAGAGACCTGGAGTCTTGATCAAACATCTCTGCCCAGTCACAATCAGATTCGAGTTTTACTAGATTAAAGGAATCCTGGAAATGAACGCCTTCTAAAAGTTTTCCAAACTTTGGAAAAACAGAGGGCCCTCCAGCCAGGGGCCTGTCATCTACGAGGCCAGCAGAGAAAATCCAAAGGCTGGGGCTCAGTGGGATACTTCTAGCAGCTGGCTCCCTCCTCTTGGGGGAAAAAGTTAATTCCTAGGGCTCCACGGTCCTGCATGTCAGGGAGCTGGACGTCAGCGCTATCATTACCAAGCAAATCAGCCAGGCGGTTAATGGTGGAATCAGGAGACATTTGCACTCCGCTATCAGAATGACATCATAACTAAAGCAGCCTTCAGCCAGAAGCCCCAGGCTCTCTGTGAGCCGAGGCCAGAGGGCTGCTGGGGGCGCCCCCCTGCGACTCCCTCGCTTAGAGCTGAGGCCAAGGCCCTTTCCAAGCACGGTGGGCCCAGCCCCCCGCACTTTCCCAGGATAGCCAGGCCGGCAGGAACTAGGGTTCCAATCTTTCCCCCAAGCTGTCGACTCCCCCGCCAGGTTCTGCACATTGTAAATAATAATGTACATTTTAATAACTTGAGAGATTGTAAAACCGTTTTTCTTCATCAGTCAGGGCTGGCGTTTTATGAATGCAACTACATCTTTGCTGTAAAATGTACGCATTTCCAACAGAATTGTCAAGTCTGTCAGTGACCCGGTCTTCGTCAGGAGCCCTGCACTCTCTCCTTTGAGATGACGCTGGGGGAAGGAGGGCAAGCTAAAGGGAAAGCCCTTTCTGCTCTTGTTTTGGTTGCTTAGTCGCTTTGCATTTAAAGCACAGTTGAACACACACACACACACACACACACACACACGGAGACACAAACCTTAGAATAATGGGGGAGGCATTTGGCGACAAGCTGCATCCGCGATGCGGCGCGGTGAAGAGCAGCCCGCCTGGCTCGCTAGCTCCGGGCTCAGTCTCCTCCACGGCGGCGGCGGCGGCGGCGCGGACCGAAACTCGGTCCCGACCCGAGATGCTCAACTCCACAGCGCGCGGAGGACCGCCTCCGCGATCTCGCCACAGGTACCCTGGTGGCCCTAGCACCTCGCCTGGCCCGAAAAGTCGAGAGACGGAGGGGGAAAAGTTCTGCGAGCCGCGGGCCGGGCAGCTCGGGAGCCGCAGACGCGGTGCTCCCGCCGGCGGGCCGCTCTCACCCGGGCCCGGCGGCCGCGCGCCGCTGCCGGCACCTCGCTCGCCGGCTCTGCGCACTGACCTCGGGGCGCGCGGAGGCCGCCGCGGGGCACTTACTTGGCACTTGCTTTTGAGTGCGCAGGTCGTCGCGGTTTTCACTTGGGTTTTCAAACAAGTTTCGGGGTGGAAGAAAGAGGCAAAAAAAAATCCAATTATGCAAATAGACTCCGGACTGGGAGGCGCGCGTTGGGTCTGACGCCGCTACTGTACAGGCTCTCGGAGCAGCCCCGGGCCGGGCAGATTTATGGGGGTGCGTCACGGCTACGCCAGGTCCCGTCGCCGGAGCATCTCGAAGTTAATTAAAGCGGTAATGTCCACTTTCCCGGGGACCCTCCGCGTGTGGGTTTACTATTTCGCCGTCAAACCCGACCCGGTCGGGGGCGGCGGCCTCTCCTGACTCCCCGCCGCCTTCCCTCTTCTTGCCCCCCTTTTCCTCTCTCTTGCTCTCCCTCCTTTTTCCTCTCTTTCGGCTCTTTAAGTCGCCTGCCTTCCACTCAGTGAACAATGAACAAAGATGTGAGTGACGGGGAAAGATCGCCCCCTCCCAACCCCAGCAGTGAGCAAAGCCAGCCTTAAAGTAAAAATCCAGCCGCTAATAACAAACTGGGAAAGAAAACAGTGCGTTCCCAGTCTAACCTCCCCCTCCGCAGACACACGCGCACACACACGCGCGCGCGCGCACATCCCACCCAAGTTCACCTAAGCCCTGGCTGGGGACCGAGCGCCAAGGCCTGGGCGCGCCGAGCTGCCCAACTCGCGGGGGACGCAGGCGAGCCCTGGCGACGGGGTGGGCGCGCTCACTAGGGACAGAATCGTTCCCTGCGCCCCTCCCTGTCCGCTCTCCCCTTCGGCCCCCTCCCAAGCGTCTGCAAACGACCAGCCCGGCCCGGCGGCCCGCTCGGGATGCCGGGCGGCCGGATGCGCTCGGCAAACACGGCCCCTGTCGGATTTCTGCTAAACTGCACAGCGGCGAAAGCGGTCGCGGCCGCCGGGAGAAGGCGCAGGAGCAGCCCGAGGCCGGCACCGCGCGCGCACTCACCCCGCCCGGCACGCTCGCCCCTGGCCTGAGCCCCGCCGGCCGCCGCTCCCGCCCGCGCGCGCATGGAGGCCCCGGGCGCACCCGGCGCGCGAGCCCGCGGGCCGGGACGGCGCGCAGCCGCCGTGTTTTCTGCTAAAGTGAAAACTGAAGCGGCTGACAAATCACGTCTCCTGCGAGGCACCCGTTAGACATAACAATATCCGGCAAACAAAACCCAGCCACCGCTGCAACCGGCGCGCGGGGCCGGGACCCCGCCCTGCTCTTCCCGGGTCCCCAGCCCCTCGCTGCCGCCGGGGTCAGCCTCAACCCCGCGCCCTCTCTTCTCCCGGTTCTCCGCCTAACTCGGAACTGTGTACAAGCTCTGCAGGAGACGGACAGTGGAGGACTCACAACACAGGACTGAAAAAGCCGGGCGGGCGGGGGAACTTTCCACCTGTCCCCACAGAGAGCCCCGCAAGTTCCCTCCACAGAGTTACAGGGAAGGGGAGACCAAACTCTCTTTCCGCCCCAATCTTTTCTTTCTTTTTTCTAACTTCCCAGGCGTCTGCTTTCCCACCTCCCCTGACTTCCGACACATCCATCTATACGGAGATATCTGTATTTTAAATTTGTTTGCAAAGCCGCAACAGATGGGCGAATCGAGATCTGGACACTTTCCTACTCATCGAAGAAAAGATCCCCCCTTTATTTTTCTTTTATTTTTATTTATGCCTAAAATACATCCCGACTCCCGCCTACGATTGTTTTCTTTAATTCATCTTCAAAAAATAATGTCTCGAGGCCAACAGAAAGGCTTATGAACAACGACCATCCTCGCCCGGGTCTCACGCCTAAGCTGGAGGGGTGCGTCCCCCAAACTACACTCTTCCCAGACGCCCCCACCCCTTCCTTCTCCCCGCCTTCCACAGCCCCCCACAGCCGCACTTCCTCGCTCTGATTGGCCTCATTTCTCCGGCCTCCGACTGGCCGGCTCAGTTCCTTCCATAACCTGTTACTTAGTTCTTTATTTATTTTGGGCCCCCACCCCCACCCTACGCACAGCCCCGTCCCCAGGGCCGGGGCCGCCAGGAGGGATGCTGCGGGAGCCCCCACCCCCCAGCTCGCAGGCTCGGTGGCCTTTGCTGGGGTCGCGGGTTCGGACCCCGTGCACCTCGGCCTGAGGCTCGGCCTCACCAGGCTCCCCCGGCGCAGGAGGCCGATGAAAGCACAAAATGGCAGGTCTCGCCGGCCCTCGGCGCCCTCAAGTTTGACACACTGTAAGCATCAGCCAACTTTGATTTCAAAAAAAAAAAAAAAAAAGGTTACAAATTACCCGTCTCCCGGCAGAGGGGCCGGGATCCCACAGCGAGCAGCCGCGGAGGGGACCCCCAGCCCCAGCAGGGAGGAAATGGGGAAAGTCACTTGGGCATAAGTTTCGGCGGCCCCAGCCTCCTGCTTCCCCGCGACGCCCCCCGCCCACCCCCAGACCCTTTCGAAAGTTTCCCGGGGCCTGAGCGCGGCTGGCGGGGCGCGCGCGGGCGGGGCGCAGGCCGGGCCGGGGCGGGCCGCGGGGTCCCCCAGGCGCGCGCGGCGCGAGGCCCCAGACTCCTTTTCAAAGTAACGGTCCCGGGACCGCGGGCGGGGGCGCGGCGGCCCAGACGCGGGTCCGCTCGCCGCGGAAGTTCTCTAGCGCCATTCGATGCCCGCCGCCGCCGCCGGCCCGGGTTTTTTTTCCTCCTCTTTTTTACCCCCGCTGACAGCTTCTCTCGCCAACGTCACAGCCACGGATATTTAATTAGACAGTATTTTTTAATCGCGATGGGGCGAGGAGGAAGCGGCCGCAGGCCTTGCCGAGACGGGGAGGGGGAGGGGACGGGGTCCACGCCAAGAGTCCAAACTCACTTTGCCACCTACCGGACGCCGGGCCCGCCCCCCCCTCCGCCGCGCCCCCGAACCCCCCACCGCGCCGCGCCCCGCGATCCCCCCCCCACCTTTGTTTTCCTTACCTTGAACACTGAGACGCGGGCGTCGGGAGCAAACTCGAGCACGTAAACCGAGCGTTGTAAAAGATTGTGTTCAATGAATAATGAAACATGTCCACATGATTGACTTGATCATTTTCCGGGGCTGAGGGGGGACGGGCGCCCAGCTCGCGCGCCTCGCTCGCCCACTCGGCAGAGCCCTGAGAACTGTTCCCAGTCCAGCCCGGGCAGGGCAGGCTCGATTTTCATCAGCCTCTTTTCAGAATCGCCCCGTTCATTGATACTCATCACCCAGCCCCAGTAGACATCCCCATCTCCGGCTCGGCCTCCCCCTATCTGGTAGGTGAAATGCATTGTACCATTAAAAACGCTCTCCATTGTCGCCCTGGCATAATTCACAGCAACTAGATAGGTCTTGCGGCATTTAGCTTTGATGAGCCAGAGACTGAACCCTTGATATAATAATCTACAAAGAATGGTGTGTGATCGTCCATTTTTTCTCTCTGTCTAGCAACTAAGAAACCATTTAACACAGCGCAGCTTGCTTCTGACCTTGAGCTCATGTAAACACACTTATTAAAATCTATCTATTCTCCAAGAGCTACATTCTGATTGTCAGACTCGTTACTGAGACATATATCAGCCCCTTCGCTTGTCACTACTTTGCATTCCTGCCTTTGACTAAAGAATTTTTTATCCAGCCGAGAGGGAGAGAGAGATTGCCACGGAGGGAGAGCAGAGAGAGAGGGGAAAGGGGGAGAGGAGGAAGCGTAATTCTTACCTGCTCCTGAAACTATTTAAAGTCTTGTTTCTTTTCTGAGGAAAAAAAAAAAAAAAAACTCCCGGGTGAATCTCGGTGGACAGCGGGACGCGGAGAATCAGTCACAGCCCGGGCGTTTAAGGGAGTCATCAGTGATCAAATGACGTTGATCCGCGCTGTAACCTTGTGGCGTATTTAATGTAAATAAGGCAGTTATGTTGCCAATCGCCGCGATACAAACACGAAGAGGTCCTCAGCCTCGCCTCCCCCGCCTGCCATTAGAGGCGACTTTATTTACAGACACTATTTAGGAGATCATGATAATTCTAAAACAATACTAGTGCCAAATGATTATGAAAATATGATTTTAATTAATCACGTAGTAGGCAAGGAAATTAGCATACGGTAATTAAACTTCGAGAAAACGTCACGCAGGTTCTCTGCCTTATGGGTCCAGAATAATCATCACGCGGTGGGCTCCAGGACTTAATTATTAAACAAAATAACTTTTTAAAGGCAACTTTGAAAGGCTGGTCCTCCGGGCAAACGTTTTTGGTAAATAATAGAAGCTGAGGTAACAAGGTGGAGATTTGAGCAGAACATGAGGTTGGTTTTCTGTGAAGCAAATGGGGGGGGGGGCAGAGAATGGGGGGAAAAGGCTGAATAATGCAATTATGGATTCTCTGTCCTAGAGTTGACAAAAGCTGGTGCCTCAAAAGCCTCTTTGTTACGGGATTATATAATGATCCTGGTGTCATTATGGGTAAAAAAAAAAAAAAGAGAGAGAGAGAGAGTAATAATAATAGAAGTATCCAGACACACCAATGGGGAGCTTGTTTTAAAGAAAAGCTCGCATGTGACATTAGGCATGTTAATAGCAGCAAGACAAGATCCTAAAGAGTTGATAAATAAAGAGATAGGGAGGGAGGGAGAGAGAGAGAGAGAGAGAGAGAGAGAGAGAGAGAGAGAGAGAGGCCTGTGTTGTGCGTGACTAAGAACCAGTGGAGACAGACTGATTATTCAAAATGCCGAATTGCAGGGGTCTTTAACACTGATGCAGGTAAGACCTGCCCCAGCCCTCAAGAACCGAGTTCTCCCCACTGAACTGGTGAGTTTTAAAACCCAGTACCACCATACATCAAAAGCAAAGATGCAGAAAAAGCATGCCACAGCCTCCGGATCTCTGGTCCTGCCAGCCAAGGAGCTACTTAGCTGCGGACACCAGCCCAAGAGCAGGACAGGCACGGAAAACTTTCTCCCTCCCGGAGGAGGAGTGAACTAGCAGCCTGCGGGCCAGGGAAGGAGGGTCAGCCTCACATCGCAGCTCCCTGAGACACCGGGCCTTGCACTTCGGTGCGGAGTGGCTGGTCGGTTCCCTAGGCACAAGGCACCCTCGGTGGGCACCCAGCCTGGTTAAATGTGCCCACACCCCGAATCCTGTCCTGTAAATCCACCTCTTCCTTTCTCCCCTGCTCTCCCCTCCTCTTCCCCTTCTTTTCTGTTCTCCTTCTCCTCCCTTCCCCTCTTCCCTCTCCCTCTCCTTTTTCTGTCTTTACCTCCTAGTCCTAGATCTAGGAAACCAAGGAAGGATGGGTTTCCCCACCCCAAATCAACTCCTTTCTCAGAATCCGCACAATTCTCTGCAATGATACGCTGAAAGTCCCCTGCCTTCTCCCCACCCACCCGCCCCCGCCCCACCCAAAAAAAGTTTAGGAAATCAATCCACATTTTCCAGCTTGATATATCTGAAATTCCTTTTGAACAAATTCCAAAATACAGGGAGGGCTTTTGTTCCCCCTTGTACAGAAATTATCATCGCAATCACATCAATGATATCACTATCTCTATGGGAATATGCTAACTGGAACAGTTCTTCGTGGATCAAGTGATTATACTCTGTCTTCTGTTGAACCTGTTATTGTAAGTCAAGTGATTCTTTAAAAGTGACAGCTCGGACAAAGAGCCAAGCAGGACAGATCAGGTAGAAAGGAAGTGGCCATATGGACCTGGAGAAAAGACACTTCCTCCCACAACAGAATGGGAGTGGTGGGCTCCTTTTAACCCTCCAACCGCTGGCCCCCCTGAGCCTTAGATGGAATGGAGTCGTGGTGTGAGTCCTGTTGTAATTTCGGAAGGTCCTTGGGCCAGCTTAACTGGGCAGGGATAGTGGCCACCAGCCCTAGGTGCCTTTCAGGCCAGAAGGTCATATAAGTCCTTGGCCTCCGAGCCATGCACGTCAGGAAAACTGAGCTCAGGCGCCCTGGAGGACCCCAGGTGGTGCTCTTCGGGGTGCGCTGAGGTTTTCTGTGGCTGGCAGCCTCTGAAAAGTGACTACCCAGGACCTGAGGACCAAACCCTATGGCTAGAACCCAGCAGACAGCTCTGGCTGGATTTCACCGGCGCCCCCTGTCGGCGGCCGTGCACTCTCTGTTCCTCGCACCGGCTTTGGGGGGACTGCACTTGCTTCAAAGGGGAGTGGTGTGGAGGGTGGAGGGCACGAGACAATAAACAGAGGCCTGGTGTTGCCAGTGACTGAAACGTGACCCCTGAATCCCACCGAGGCAGGAACAGTCCCCATGGACTCCTCCAACGTGGTGTGTGGTCACTTCCACAATGTGTGGCTCTGGGCTGCTTTTCCCTTCCCCCAGGCTACCTGTTCCCGCCTTTCTCCCCTGGTTTGGGTCCTGCTGGCCCTGGCTCCCTCTACCCTTTCTCCAACTTCGGAGTACTTCTCCCTGCTCCTGCCCTGCCTCACCAAAGGCTGAAACCTGTGGCTGGATGATCGGCAGATATCCCTCTCATGGGTCCATCCAGTGCCCTCATCCGGGGGTCCTGCCATGCCACTGAAGGCAGCCCCTTCCCACCGAAGGGACTCTGACCAGTGCCTTCCCCACCCACATATCTCTAAGGAAGCTCCGGCTTTTTGCATTTTTGAAACTGACAAATATTATTGGAAAAGCACGTTTCACCATCTGTAACAAAAGGGAACTTCCAATAATGTATAAAATGCCATGTGGATGGCTCAGAGCTAGTAGTTTGAGGAGGGTGGTGGCCATCATCTTCAAGCAGAAAAAAGATGTCAAGAGATCCAGAAGCTCAGATGATGGGTGCGGACTTGGTTTGGATGCCTGCAGGGTCCTTCCTGGCTCTCATAGAAAGGCTTTACTTCTGAAACTTAAGAATCGGGAACCCATCTCTTCCATCCAGGTGACTGACCGTCCCGTACTGAGAGGAGGACTGCCTTGGCTTCCATATGTAGTCTCCTTGACTTCCTGTATGGTTTTCTCAGCTCCTAAGGACTTGCATCTCTTTCCACCAGGCTGAGGAGCAGCCTTCTCAGTCATGGGCACCCAGGATTCACGACCTTTC
>PVIC010009264.1:0-45989 GCA_004025085.1 Thryonomys swinderianus | reverse complement strand
GAACCACTGAGCTAACCCTCCGGCCCTGGGGTAACTCTTTTTAGGATAGAGCTTTTAAGTGGATCTCTTGGCCATCTAATGCTGGGCACTCAATGGGTCAGGATGAAATATAAATGAAAGCAATTTAAGAATACATATTATTTTATAGTATAAACATGTAATCAACTTGGCTCTTCCCTTTAACATTTATAGCTGTGTTTAGAAAGCAAGAGGACTTTGAAAGTTGCTCTAATATAAAGAGCTATGTACTGGGGGAGAGACAGTTCCCAGGAAGTATGACAATTAACCTCAGATGGCACCTTCTTCCACTTAATTCTAAATTCACAGGTTGTAGATTGACCATGCTTATGTTTATTGGTATCAGGGAATTATGCTGGGTAATTTCTTTTTTATTTCTTTATATTTTCATGTTTTCCCAGGTACAGTATATTAAATTACTTCTGTGGATTTGGCTGACAACAATATGTCTAGAATATGAAGTGTATTGGTTTATCAATTAAAATGCTTTTGGCCAAAAATAGCAGAAGACTGTAACTCAAAATAGCTTATTCAATAAGAAGGACATAGTTTTTAATAAGTAAGAAATCTGAGGATAGCAGAGGCCTCAATATTGGTTGATTCAGCAGCCCAGTTGTGTGATCAAGACCCTGAAATCTTCCTTTCTTTCTCTTCTAACACTATGATGGCCTTTTACCTGTGTAACTCAGTGAGGCTGAAGGTAAGTTTTGAGAATTCCCAGCTTTCTATGGTCTTAGGTAAGGGTTGACTTCAAGGTCACTTAGCATGAGATTTGGAAGTGAGGGTTGAAGCTGCTGTTTGCTGTTTATATTGTCCCCAGTCCCCTGGCTCATGTCATGGGGATGGGGCAGCAGATGCTGCAGTCACCAGTGCCCATGTCTTCCCCACCTCTGGCTTTGCTGAGTCCTGGCCAGACATGTGTGTCTCCTTGATGAGTGGCACCAGCTTCTGTAGGTCATTGTATAACATCAAGGTTGGATATGTTGAGAAAGAGGAACAGGCTTCAGCCTAACTTTATGGATTCCAGAGAGCTTGGCATGCATGGAAGTCTTTGTATCAAGGCCAGAAGTGGTAGCTCGTCCGATCAGCCAACCTGATTTCTGTACTTGTTCTGTCTGCAAGAGATGCCAGGAAATCTGATACCATTATAGAAGCAAAAAGGGGAAATGAGTTGGTGAATATTGTGGGCCACATTGCTCCCACGCCACCAAAAGAAGAAATTCTAACCTCCAGATCCTCACAGGGTGGCTATAGAGTCTATATTTGGATATAGAGTCATTGTAAATATGATCAGATAAGAGATGTTGAGCTCATACTGGAATAGTTTTGGTTCTTAATCCATACAACTTGTGTCCTTAAAAGAAAGGGAGAGACAAAGGAAGAAGTGGCTGTTGTGACAAGAGAGATCACAGTGAAGCCTCTGCAAGAGTCTGTTGTAGACTCTATGTAAATAGCAGCAGTAGAAGCCACATGGAATGATTCTCCTCTACAAGTTACAAAGGCATCACCGCCTTGCTTTAGCCTCTAGGAAAGTGAGTTTCTGTTGTTGTCAACCACTTAATTTGTGATAATTTGTTACAGTGGCCCTAGGAGATGAGTGCTGGGAGTATTTATGCATCTCCACAGCAGACAATGCACTTGCTCTTCCTTTGTCAGTAGGTACAGGAGCTATTTGAACATAGCTGATGAGGTGATGACAGAGGATGCAGTAGCCTAAGCTAGAGATGAGCATTAGAGATGAGTCCCAAGCATGTACCTTCCGGATAAATGCAGTGTGTCCTCACAGAGTGTGCAGCTCCTTTAAGAGCACAGAATACCCAGAAGGCTCATCTGGGATATAGTATCTGTTCCCCAGTTCATTGTCATACAGAGCTCAGGGAGTATGAGGGGGATATAGAACCAATATTATAAAAACAGGAGCTGTAATCTCTGCATGTTATGTTCTAAGTAAATTCAGATGATAATGAAGACAAAGATGAAAATTCAACTCTTTAAAACCTCATAATGTCCCCGTGAGAGTCACAGCTCCTGTTCCCCTTAGTGAACAAGACACACATGTGCCCTTTGCTTTGCAAGCTCAGGAAAGCAGTTTAGAAGATAAACCCCTGATACAATGAAAGAATAATTAACTGAAAAGTATAAAATGAAGTGATTCTGAATTCTCTGAACAACTCTTTTACCGTATTTCTGAGAGAAGAAAATAGTGAATTAAAAAACAAATTTATTTTAAAACTCAGAACTTAAGATTGTTTGTTGAATTATTTATTTCCTTTTGAAAAACATCACTCTGTATATAATTTTGATGAATGTTCTCATAAAGTGGAAAAATTATATAATGTTACTTAGTAACTGCTGAATGTTATTCTTCATTAAATTGTATCACCAGCCTGCAGAATACTAGATTCTGTAGAATTACCTCTGTCTTGTTTTCTTAGTTGGTATATTGGCAGCATAAGTTGAAATATGCTTTTGTTATCAAAATTACAGTGGCCACTTTGTTACAATCTTACCAATAGTGGGCAGGGGAAGATACCCTTGTTAATATCTCCTTTGACCTGATCTCCTTAACTAAGCCTCCTTCAATTATTTCATCCTAATCTAGGGGCTTTCATTATTTTTATCTATGTTCTTTAGCATAAATAAAAATAAATTCAGAAGACGGTTTCTCCCAGTCTTACCTCTTGGAAATGAGAAATTTATGCATCTATGTTCAGGACCATAGAATGTTTTACTATGTGTCCTCAGTGTAGAAGACTTGTCCTGTGCAAGTGTAGTGGCGTACCCTTCAATCCCAGCACTTGGAAGGCTGAGACAGGAGGATCGTGATGAGTTCAAGGCCAGTCTGAACTACATAGTAAGACCCTGTCTCCGCAAACCAACTAAGAAAATGAATGAATAAATGAATTGACTAAGAAATGATTACAGCAAATGTTACATTATCATTACTGATTTTCAAAATATCCTTTCTTCAAACATATTTATTTCATCATTCTTGCCTCTTTCTGAAACAGTTCTGGAAGACTGTCTTATCCTTATGAGATGTGATTTAAAAAACAAACAAACAGTGATTTCTGTGTTTATTATTTATTATGTTTCAGTGTTCTGTTTGAGTTGAGAAGAAGAGTAGGGAGCAAGGCAGGGAGAAGGAAGGAGGGAGTGGAAGAGAGGGGGAGTGAGAATGTTTACTAATAGTGCATCAATGGGTTCTCAGCCTGCAGAGCAAGATGAATTGAAAGCAGCAGAGCATGCCCTGCAGAGTTTTACAGTTTACTGAACAGGTCATAAGAAGGCCGTAAATATTCATTGTCTTTGCTCCTTCACCTTTGCTTGGCTGTCCCTTTTCATATAAAATAAACTCAAATAATGCTTTTTGGATTATTACTGAGAGGGGAGGGGAGTGATGAAAAGAGCCCATTCTTTGGGGGAAAGATGGTCTTGTCACTTTCCTATAATATTTTACACATCTTGATACATTTTCTAATTCACTAAAAATTTGAACATTTCATATTAGAGCCAAGGTATAGCTTGGAATGCAATAATTGACAAACATATTATGGCTTATTTAAGAAAGAATTTAAAACATAAAAGTTGTGAGCACTGACCACACAAAACAGAAGGGAGTTGAAGAAATGGTCTGGAAAGGTAAGACAGGAAACATAACAGAAGGTGAAGTGCCAGTCCTCTTTGCCTCTGTGGCAGCCGAAATGCTGTCCCTAAGGGACCTCAAGTGGCTTAGTCTGGGGAGCACCTTGGCCTTGAGAGCTGCACATATGATGATAAGAAAAGAATTACTAATGAAGCGAAGGAAAACACTCATGATGTTTCACTGACTGGTACACAGTGACCCCACTTTAGTTCTCTAAGACAGTAACTGTCACGTTCATGCTAATGACACCACCAGGAATAATGTCTTGCATTTGTATCAGCACCTGATTAAACTATAGAGTTAGAAGGACAGAGCACAAAGTTTGGGGAATCTTGAGATGAATGAAGCTTCTAGACAATTATTACAAGCAAATTGTCTTTAATCTATATATTTTTGTGTTTCACACGACTATTTCTAGTCCTAAAAATGTCAAGATACTCAGTAAATCCATGGAATTATATACAGTACTAATAGAGTAGGTCTTCTTTTGTCTATCTATCTATCTATCTATCTATCTATCTATCTATCTATCTATCTATCTATCTATCTAATCTATCTATTATCTATCATCTATCTCCTATCTATTTTTATGGGGCTGGGGATGGAACTTTGGACCTTACACGTATTCAACAAATGCTTTATACTGAGCTACATCCCTGACCATACTAGTGGGTTTATAGTCATCTTTTAAAGACTAGGGTCAGCAGAGAAGATAATGCAGAAATTTGTACTTATATTGTCTGAAATGAATAGTATTTATTTTTTTTTTCCAGCCATGTTGTCATTCAGAAAACTTTCATCAATTTGAAGTTAGGCAAAATATCCCAGTGAAGACGTTAGAAGTAGCCTGTTCAGATTGATCAAAGATGCAGTGTTTGTGTCAGGTTTCCTTTCTAACACTTTGTGCATTGAGTGTACTACAAAAGCACAGAGAATTTAGTGAGTAACATGATTCGTTAATAAAAACCTTAAGATGTAAAGAGGCAAGAAGAATTTAAGGAATGTATAATTTGGTAGAAGCAAAAACTATTTAACCCAGTAAACAGGGAAGACTGTTAGAGAACAGTACATAATAACTGATATTACAGTTCTGTTCTGAAACATTAATCTAGGATATATAATTCCAAAAAAAACCCCAATAGAATAGTTATGCCAGTGACTCCCAGACACTTTGGGATGTAGCAACCACTGTGTGCCTCAGGGCACTGTGGTGTCCCATGATAACCATGGTTATTCTTGCTGAGAGCAAAAGGAACATGGGATGAATAGAAGAAAACGTGCAACTGTATAAATGCTCTAAACCCAGGTCGTTTTAAAAACAAGACCTTAAGTAGGTGTATTTTCTCTTTCCTTAACATGGATATATTTGCACATATATTAACTGCTTCTCCTCCATTTCTTTGTTATCTAACATATGGTGTATTAGATAGAGGTCCCCTTAAATGTGAGTACTTAGGGTACAGGACAGTGAAGTAAGAGCCTGCCACTCAGTGGCTGTCTAGATGGCTCCCATTTTGGGGAGCAGGGTCAGTGCGTATTTGGTTCCACGCAGAATAGATGTTTGTGTAATGTGTATATGCATGTGTTGGGCAGGAGGGTGATTTGAATGGATGACACACAGACAAGGATGGACTGGGCAAGATTCTGGCTCGGTGACCTTGTGCATTAGTCATTTTTCTGTCACTGAGACACAGTTCCTGACATGCACAACTTAAAGAAGGAGAGATTAATGTCATTCACTTTCTCGGGAGAGTGAATCCAAGGTAAAATGGAACCAGGGCAGGAGCAGCATGGGAGAAGGCCACGGCAGGGCAAAGCTGCCTAGTTCCTGGCGGCTAGAGAGCTGAGGAGGGGAGCAGCACTGGAGAGGCGTGAAAAGTACCAGGTATAGTAATGTGCCAAGATAGAGCCTCTGTGACACACCTGGACACCCAGGAATGTGCTCTACTAATTTCTTAGGTGTCTCTTGACCCTATGAAGCTGATAGACCAGGATTAATGGTCACATTCTGCCTGAAATGGGGAAGTACTTTTCCAAATTCTTCCCTGTAATTTCTGAGTCAGAAATGCAAAACGGAAAGGAAGTAGCAAGGAATGAAAGACGTATAACCGATTTCCCAGAGGTGGCAGGGGGTCCCAACAGCTTGTTCCACCCCAACTGGCTTCCCAGTCGTGGCTCCAGAGACTAACAGTGACCCCTATGCCCACCAGAAGACATATGTGGGTGGGCCCTGGGGATAGTGACTGTGCACAGAGGTGTCAGCTCCTTAGACATTCCCTTCTGTGTCCCACTGTTCCGGCTGGGCAGGGAAGTGACTTAGACCGCTCAGGCTGCTGTGGCAAAATGCCATAGACTGGGTGTTTTAACAAGAGACATTCATTTCTCACAGTTAAAAAGTTGTAAGTCCAAAGTCAGGGTGCCAATTGATTTGGTTTCTGCAAGGAGCCCACTCCTGGCTTGTAGACACTTTGTTGCTGATTCCTCAAGTGGCTTGCGGGGTGAGAAGGGGCTTGTGTATGAGTGTAAGAGAGGCAAGCTGTGCAGAAACTTGTTTACACTCATCCTGTGCTTTATTTCTAAGTTTTAAAATGTCTACTTTATTCTATATAACACTTAGTGAGCTGTCATTTTCCTCTACCTGAGGAAGCAGTGGCCCATGAAATCTACCTATTGTGAACCATATTCTGTAACAAAAATAATCTGATTTTATATATGTCAAGGCATGAAATGTGTAGACAGGCATATTATAATAAGAAATATGAGCATCATTACTATACTTCACATAAAATAAAGGGAACTATCAATAAACTTCAGAAATTTAATTGAGCTTCAAAATGTGGAGCTGGGGTAGTTACAAAGATGTAGTAAACAGTTTCTAGCATGCTGTTTTATTGTATGTTATTCTGCTGTTACATAACATTTTCTCTAGGCTACACTAAACATCTAGCATCACACTAGGGTCCCCTTCTATTAGCCATTGCAAGACAAACTAGACCTTTCCTCACATGTGCACACATCTGCATTGAAATGCACTTAGGTTTTAAACTTGGACATGACTCATTTTCCTTTCCTAGGATGGTAGAAAATGAAGTGCTCTGCAGTCTGACAAAAAAATAGTGCTTGTATCCTATAGTACAATGTTCCTGCTGTTAGTAAAGTAGACACTTAGAACTACAAGGGCAAACAGTGAGCCTTCAACCTAAACAGCAGCAAATAGAGTGAATTAGGAAACTGTCCTCACAAATACCCATGAACTTGATGTAGGTTTTTAGGAGGAATTTTACCTGGCTCAATGGTAGATGCCTATAACTTCAGCTACTGGGAGACTGGGGCAGGAGAATCACAAGCTCAAGGTCAGTCCGGCCAATTAAACAAGTTCCTATGTCAAAATAAAAAGTGACAGAGGGCTGGAGGCGTAGCTGAGAGGTGGAGTGCAGGCCCTGGCTGGGTTTGATTCCTGGCACTGAACAAAAAGAAAGCATAAGACATTTTATTTGTGACTCCAATCCTAGAAATGTTAAAGTCTTCATAATTCAATCAAATCCTTTTGGATTGGAAAAAGTAACACATTAGGATAAGGGAAGAATTGTGATTGAGAAGAATCCCCTGAAAAAGAGTAAGGGAAGAAAATGTAGAAATCAATAAATTATATGGAACTTTTTAATAACACTTCTCTGTATTTCCATATTTTCAAAGGAATTCCAGTTGCTTGAAGAACTGGTTCAGGTTATATAAATTTATAGGAACATATAAGTCTTCCATGTAAGTGCTCAAAAGTTACTTAGGTCTATATGAAGTAAAGATTTAATACTTTTCTGTGAGAGTAACTTAAAACTGAGAAGACCAAAACTAACACAAGTCCAAGAGTTTTCCCAAAGCTCTTGGAAAAACAGTGAGCAGTTGATTCAGATGTGTAAAATAGTTTCCTTGTTACAGGGAGCCCCAGTGGACTAAGGAGTATTCTCCTTGAAGGAGGAGGCTCACTGTGTCCCAGTGTTGCTTCATGCATTTAGTTTTACTCTTCTGGAATGGTCTGATATCCACGTGGTTGGATTAACTTTACCTCATGTCTTATTACCTTCTTATTACTGAGACAGAACACCCAACACCCACAAGTTAAAGGAAGAAACCTTTATTTTAGCTCACAGTTCACAGAGATTTCAGTCCACAGTCAGCTGGCTTTATGCCAAGGTGACACAACTGAAAAATAGTCCATGACAGGGCAGGCAGAAAGCAGTGGGCTTCCTTCTGCTTTCCCTTTTATTCCATCTTGGCTGCAAGCCTATTGGCTGGTGCCATTCACTCAGAGTGAGTCTTTCCATCATCCACACTGACAACTCTGCTGAGCCAATCACTGGACTAATCCATTTATCACACCTTTCATCCTTCACACACTCTGGATCTAGCTATCTCTCCAAACCCCTACATTTTAGTGCATGAGGCTTTGGGGGAACATCTAGACATAAGCCATAATACCTTGCATAGCCAAGGTGGTACTTTGTATGTCTTCATTCAGTGCAACAAGTTTTTTTTTTTTTTTTTTTTTTTTGAGACAGGGTCTCACTTTGTAGTTAAGGTTGGCTCTGAGCTCACTATGTAGCCTAGGCAAATTTTGAACTCCGCAATCCTCCTGTCTCTGCCTCCCGAGTGCTGGGATTACAGGCGTGAGCCACCACGCCTGGCACTGCGGTATGTGGTATTGATTGCTGGTGGGCATGAGTCTCCACACCCAGCATTGTATGTGGTTACCGGGGATCGAACTCAGAACTTTGAGCTTGCGAGGCAGGCGCTGGAACCACTGAGCTAACCCTCTGGCCCAGTGCAACAAGTTTTACAGTACCGTCATCAAAGGCTTTTAGCCTAGGTGCAGCCAAACCCTTAGGTCATTAAACATCATCACTTCCTTGGTTTATCAAATGTCCCTTGGCAAGTTCCTTAGGAATGACGTTTTCTGTGGTATATTTTTAAATTTTGTCATATGCAACTTCCACATAATGGAAGTTTTACCCCTTCGTTTTCAGACTGAAGGCATACTCTCTGGACCAGCTGTATTGGCTGTTAATTATATATCCACCAGTTCTGGGATCAGGACCTGCACCTAGATAGATCTCAGTTTAGTCTTTACCTTCTTCCTAAATTCTTAGTAGGTTGCTATCTCTTATTGGTTTTCTGCTTTGTGATTAAGATGATTTTCCAGTTTGGCCTGTGACCCTGCCTGCTGGAGCATCAGGGGCTTCTTGGTGTCAGAGCAAATGGATGCTGGGTCTGTGATTATGAGTCTTGGAGCAGAGCTCTGGGATCCTGGGATGCGAAGGTCCCGCCCCATATCCTACATCTCTGGGGCCACTGTGGGTGTGCGGGAGCCCCAGCACATCAGTTAGTTTGTAGCTATGTTCCTGGGGTTTTAAGGCAAAAGCCTCAGTTTGAGGCTCCCAGTGGATCCAGCTCAGCCACTTGTCCCATGAATGACAGGAAGATTTATCAGCATGGTTATACTGGGAAGCACAGAGAGTCTAAAAAACTGTCTTTGAAGGGCGGACTGAAACTTTGGGGTTTAATGGAAAAAGAAAGCAAAGGCAAGTCTTAGGGACTTGCATAGATGCTATTGTTGTAAGCCTGGGCAAGTAAATCATGGTCTAGATGATCAGTTTCTCAGATCTGGTTCTGTAAGGTTGGGAGAGCCATTATCACTTTGGAAGAGGCTGTTTGGTTTCTACGGAGAGATGACAGCTCCTGCTTAGGGGAGGGCAGCTCTATTCTCACCATCTCATAATTGTTCCTGCTCTGTGGGGTGACCTCATAATGGTGTGTTTGTGAGGCTACAGGTTTAGGTCAGTGACTCTAGACATTCTCCCAGTGTGTCTCCAAAATTATATGTCCCTAAGAATCATAGAAGTTACTTCAGTTACTCTTGGTATCCTCAGTCTTGAGGAACAGGAGATAAACTAGGTAAATTCAGGGCAAATATACTTTGTCCTTACATGATTAACATGCCTATTTGCAGAACTGAACTGGGGTCTGGTCCAAAATTTAAAAGTAATAAGGGAAACCTATAAACTGAAGGCAGAGAGGACAAATTGCATCCTGCTTTAAATTGCTCATTGGACATCTGCAGGCCCAGCCCCTAGGTCCTTGTTACAGCCTTAGCAGAAGATTGTCTTTAAACACTCTTCTATAAAGTGGAAAGCCAATCTGGGAAGTAAAGGAGGGAAGAAAGTAATGAATATGTATAAATATAAAATTGCTTCCACCTGGAGCTTGTTAGAATTGAATTGGCTGTCTCAGGCCTCGAGATCCTAACCTGGGCACTATTGTGAGAAACTTCCTAGGTGGTACCACTGTCTTGTCAAGACCTTGTCTCTGGAATGTATAGGGTTAGTTAGAAGGGACCTTACGCACAGGGACAAGTTAGTAGGGGGATGCATATGCATCTAGTGCAGTAGAATAGTGACCTTAGAGTGGGAATACATGTGTGTGTGTGCATGTATACATTATTATGTCCTAAATAAGAGTCTAAGTGGCTGACCCTTGTCTCTTCCATTTTTAAAACTGACTTTATTGGTCCATTTTACACATTATGATCACATTCCACATTGACAATTTGTATGTGCACATAACACATGTTGATTCTCATTTTTTAGTATATGTGCTGCCGAAGTGAGCACTTGATTCTCATTTTTTATTGGAGGTGCATGAGGGGCAGCTACCTTAGTTTTGAGGGCCTGGCTCCCTCTGTGTTGTCAGCTCTCCCCCTTGTCTTGTTGATTGCTTCTTGCAGTAAAGTCTTAATTTTTTTTAGTTAGGGTTATCTAGAAAGCCTAATGAGGCCCTTGCCTATAGACCCCCTTCCCCCTACCAAAGTGCGGATCAGGCCACTGCCATTTGCCCAGTTGTGATGAGGATCATGGTAGGTGGATGGCATCCCAGTGGTGGGAATGGGAGCAGAAAGATCTCTTTTGGGGCCCTAAGGGAACTACATACATGGGGGTGTTAGACCCCTGGTGACCTAATCACTTCCCACTGCACCTCACTTTTTTTTTTTTTTTTTGGTGGTACCAGGGATTGAACTTGGGCCCTTGTGCTTCCAAGGTAGGTGTAGTACCACTTGAGCTAAATCCCTGGCCCTACACCTCACTTCTTGAAGGTTCCCTGACCTTTCTCAACGTGGCCATGTATGAGAACAAGTTTCTAGCACACACACATTTGGGGTACACCTTAAGATATGCGTAAGCTGCAGCAGGCTGAGATGAGTAAGTAACTAGATGACCTTAAACTCAGGCAGGGGGCATCAACTTGTTCAGCCATGATCCAACCTGATTGCTGGAATTTGAGCTGCACAAAGGCCAAAATCAAAATGCTGACTTGGGGATGGCTCATTAGAAGGAGCTCACACGGTGAGTTTAGGTTCCTTTCTGATTCCTGCTGGCTGTGACCTAGTCAGACTGCTCTGCGTTTCTTCACCTCAGTTTGCTTACCAGGAATGAAGGCTTGGGGCTGCTCTGCATGATTCTTTCTCATGCCGACTGTGTTTCTGTAGGACCACCCCATGAGATCGTGATCCTAAAAATGAGTCTTTGTAATGCTAAGAAGGAAACTCCTAAGTTTTAAACAAAAATGGACTTTCTGGCTGCCCTCTTTACAAGGCTGTATTTCTGGGGAAATCTATGTCCAAACAGGCAAATTATTTCCTGTTGTAGTCCCAAGTTCACCTTGGTGAAATCCAAGGCTGGGACAGCTTCAGCTGCCTGTTGAATGAGAATAACAAAAGCAATTGAGATGATGCCAGAATTTTAAAATACTGGTGATAAAAAAGGAAAAAAAAACAGTCTCTCTCTTCTCCATACTTAGGTATTTAATCTCCAAAGTTATTTCTATGGTTCTAGATATTATTCTGTTTTCTCAGGGACTAAAAGTCAGGATAGCAAAACAGAGAAATATTTTCATAGAGCTTATAATGCCACTTTCTCATTAACTTCCAGGGAAAACTGAAGTAAGCTTACATAACAGCTTTTAGTATTATCTGTGTGATGATGATTGTAATATGTTATTTCCAGGGAACAGTGGAAGGCAGACATGGCCGTCATCTAGCAGGTTAAATCTGCAGGCTATTGAGTGTGAAATGGGTTACACTAAAAGCTCTGAGGAATGTTAATTTCTTCAGTTTAATTTTTAAAAGACAGGTCAGACCTTTACTTGACAGGAAAGATTGCTAAATTCAGTCAACCAAGAAACAGTTATGTGTATTTTAAAATGCAGAGGAATGATGGGTCAGTTATCTTTTTGTTATTCCTTAGGTTTCTGCACCGAGTACTGTCACACAACAAAATTATAACAAATGTAGTCCAAAGGTCTTAATTGGCTTGTGTTTGCAATTCTGGAACCAGGCAACACCTTTTTCTGTAAAAATAGGATGTGTTCTACTGAGCTGTGCACAGATCATTTTATAGGCAGAATAGTGCTGAGGAGAGTGGAAGCAGGGACAGATAACAGATTAATCTTTCCAACATATTCTTTGTGAAGCTTAAAGCAGAGGGGACTTTCTTACAGTACTGGATGTTTAATTAGCCTGCTTGGAGATTTGACTGTTATTTCTCTTTCTATTTCTTGGGAAGTAGATATATAACTTAGATTTTGCTTGGTGGTGGAACTTTAGCAGAAGTAATCCATTTTGGTTTGTTTTGTTGGGTTTAGTACAGGAGCTCAGTCCAAACCAATGACCTTGGGCACATTTTATTTAACAGTGCCCTTCACAATGAAGATGTTAGTTCCTGTTGCATATGGAGAATATAACCTATTATTTTAATTGGTGACTTTGCTTCTCCATTTCTTCCCCATTGAGACTGTGTGGAAACCTGCTCAATAGTATAGCCTGTCAGAGCCAAAATAATATGTAATTAATGGTAATATATGGGTGAAATCTAAAGGGACACAGTATGTTTTCCTTAAAACATTTGTGGCTTTCAAAGGATGGGCAGTGTGATCTCTTATTTTTAAAAAGCAGAGACTAGTGGGGCCGGAGATTTAGCTCAGTGGTTCCAGCGCTTGCCTTGCAAGCACAAGGTCCTGAGTTCAATCCCGGTAACCACATACAATGCTGGGCGTGGTGAGTCACGCCCACCAGCAATCAATGCCACATACCACAGAGCCAGGTGTGGTGGCTCACGCCTGTTATCCCAGCACTCGGGAGGCAGAGACAGGAGGATTGCTGAGTTCCAGGCTTGCCTGGGCTACACAGTGAACTCAGGGTCAGCCTAACTACAAAGCGAGACCCTGCCTAAAAAAAAAAAAAAAAAAAAAAAGAGACTAGTGTTCTAAGCAGACTGGTCTTTGGCCTCTGATGCTGAGTAGGGAATAAAAGTAGTCCCTCTGGCATGGACATGAAATGTTTGGAGAAGAAACTATCATTTCCTCTCAATAACAACAATATCAAAATGAGGACTAAGCTATCAGTAAGGATTTGCTAAGTGTGAGATATCTTTCTGAAATAGATAGTGGTGATGGTTGTACAACATTGTGAATGTACATAATACCTCTAAATAGTATGCCTAAAAATACAGTGGTAAATTTTATATTATGTATATTTAAATAAAGCAGGGCCAGAGATTTAGCTCAGTGGTTCTGGCACCTGCCTAGCCAGCACAAGATCCCTGGTTTGATCCGGTAACCACATACAGTAATACTGGGCATGATGACTTACACTCACTGGCAATTAGTACCACATACCATAGTGCTGGGCATTGTGGCTCATGCCTATAATCTCAGCACTCAGGAGGCAGAGGCAGGAAAATTGCTGAATTTGTGGCTTGCCTGGGCTACATAGTGAGCTCAGGGCCAGCCTTAACTACAAAGCGAGACCCCGTCTCAAAAAAAAAATAGCAGAAAATATATCTTTCACTTTCCTTTATATTTCCCCCCAAAAAACAAAAGAGTAAAACCAAGTTTGATTAAACCTATTTAAAATGCAATAGAAAAACTGATGTCTATTTAGGCTCACAACTTACTAGTCACTGTGGAAAGTCTGAATTCTAGGTATTTTATTACTGAAAAGTCGGAATCAAATTTCTGTCCAATGTTACTCTATGCTCAGTTATGAATATTAAGGCTATTTATTGTAAAGATTGAAGCTTTAAATTATAAGGATTAAACCTCTGTTTTTAAAAAGAAAAATCTAAAGTAGCCCAATTTGTTTCTCAAAGGAGAGCTGTTAAAGCATTTTTCTAGTTCTTACTGTAAAGGAGTTGTGGCAGATGGATGGTACATGGATTATTTGTTTCCTTCTAAGTTTTTTTTTTTTTTTTCTAACTGAAAACCCCTCTATTCAGATTTAAGTGCAGTGTTGGCACTTTGCAATACATAAGTGGATATTGGATTGTGACTTGGACACTCATGTCTAAAAGGTTGGCCATCTTTGCTATAAAGGAGCAGGGTTAGGAGTTAAATAGCCAGAGGTTAAAATCCTGATGTGACTAAGAACACCGGGGACAAATTAAGGTATCTCATGTTAAATCAACTGGCTAACATGGGGAGGATAGTGCTGACCTGCAAGATGGCCAAAGATTGCACTGAGATTGGAACAATTGGATCATATTTTAAATTTGTCACATGCTGGTTTCTATAGGCATTAGTATATTGGGTATGATTGAAAAACATGGTGTGCATTTAAATTTTAAAGTACATTACTACACTAAGAGACACATTGCCATTATCTCCCTTGAAGTACTGCTCCTCATTTCAAACATACTTATCCCACTGCTCCTGCCACGTTTGGAGGCAGTTGTGGAAGTCCTCTTTCATGGGTGTCTTTGGTAGTGCTGTTATGGTTGCCTCTGAACTGATTAAAAAATTTACTTTGAGTTCTAGAATGTATGATAGATTTTGTGAAATAGGAAATATTCAGAGGGACTGTGGTAGGGGAAAGTAATGAGGGGAAAGAATATGATTTGAAAAGAAAAAGAAAGCACATGTATATAGGGGGTGGGGGGCTGGGGGTTGGGTAGGGATATGGGTAAAAATAAGAATGAACTTGTGTCATATACTGGAATAAATTCCCCAGTGTTGAGTGTGATTGTGAGCTGTATATAAAATGTACCAATAAAGAATTCAATTTAAAAAACCCCACACAATATTAACCTTTGACCATCATTTTGACTTTTGCAGAGTGCCAGATTTTGTGGGTATAATGACAATGCCATAGTGTTTTTTTTTTTCTTTTTTTTTTTTCGAGACAGCGTCTCGCTTTGCAGTCCAGGCTGGTTCTGAGCTCACTATGGAGCCCAGGCAAGCCTCGAATTCAGCAATCTGCCTGTCTCTGCCTCCCAAGTGCTGGGATTACAGGCATGAGCCACCACGCCCAGCACTGTGGTATGTGGTACTGATTGCTGGTGGGTGTGAGTCTCCACGCCCAGCATTGTATGTGGTTTCCAGGGATCGAACTCAGGACCTTGCGCTTGCGAGGCAGGCGCCGGAACCACTGAGCTAACCCTCTGGCCCTGCCATAGTATTTTTATGAGCCCACCTTTTTGTTGAGTGGCACCCGGCAGCACCATTCACTGAGTTTTATTATCATACCTCAGAAAAACACAGGAGAGGACCTCCAGAATACTTCAGAGGGTCACAGGAAGGATGGGGAAAGTGTGTTTGAAGTTGAGGTTATTAATTACAATGTGTTTTTCACTGCAATAGATTAAAAATATTTAAACTTGCATCATAGTTTTCAATCACCTCTTAATAGTATTTTTCTTTGCTTAGAACAAAATACAAATATTTACTTGCTAATATTAATGATGTATTTCCCACATCTTTTTTTCTGTTGGTTAATATCTTTTAGTTCTTAGAAAGTTAAAGAAGAAATACTGAAGTACTTTTATGGGCAGAGAGCAGTGTTTTCTCCTAGTCACCCAATCACTTGTCACCATCAACCATCAAGGTCTTTTCACACTGAGCCTGGTGCCTTTTATTTACTAAGGTCATCGCAGATGTCTCTTTCATCTGCTGAACCCACTGTGCTCTTCCGGAACCCTTTCATTCTTTGGAAAGCATTCCCTCCAGTTTTTGAGCAACATTATTCATCACATGCCTCCTTCATTCCCTTCCCATAGTGGGTCAGACCAGGAGTGGATTCAGTTTGTCTTTGCCTTTACCTGATCGATGGGTAAACCAACCGAGAATCTTTCTGGAGGATTGGAAGGAGTCTGTTTTCCAGGGAACTGGGGTGGTGGGGGGATAGTAGAGGTGGAAGACTGTCTCAAGCCTGTAAGCAGTGTTTCCCTCCACTGCAGAGGGAGAGTGCTTTGTAGCCAAAAGAGGCAGAGCCAATGAATGGAGATGCTGGAAGTGGATTCATCTGACCATGCCCTTCTTCAGCTACCTTCAGAGATCTGTACGCCTCTTTAGTTATATGCTGAAGTCCTTCTTTGGTTATATGAGATAAACCAGCTACCTTCTACTTCTTTTTTTCTCATATTCTCTGTTAACCAACTTGTTTCTGGCACTTGCAACTGCAAGTGTTGACCAGTAGAGGTAAAACCACAAATAGGCACCTATTAGAAAAGCAAAATATTCCTAATTGTATACTTTTTAGTGAGATATCAAATCATGGTGTGATTCTCTTCTTTTTTTTTTTTTTAAGATAGGGTCTCACTTTGTAGTTCAGGCTGGCCCTGAGCTTACTATGTAGCCCAGGCAAGCTTCAAACTCAGCAATCCTCCTGCCTCTGCCTCCTGAGTGCTGGTATTACAGGCATGAGCCACCCTGCTGGGCACTGTGGTATGTGGTATTGATTGTTGTTGGGTGTGAGTCACCATGCCCAGCATTGTATGTGGTTACCAGGACTGAACTCTGGACCTTGTGCTTGCAAGGCGGGCACTGAGCTAAATCTCCAGCCCAGTGTAATTCTTTTTTTACTAGAGAAAATTCCTTTCTGTTTTAGGGAAAGAGGGAGAAATGGCATGAGTCTTCAGTCTGATGGAAACAAGAGTTTGGTTTTATAAAATTAACTCCCCATTAGGCAGCAATATAACTTCATACTTTTACAAGATCACACAGAGGCTGTTAAAACTTTTCTGGTCAAAATTTAGACATAAGAACATCTTTGATCACCTCACAATATCCCAGATCCAAGTTTTGAGCGACTAAAAGGCAACTAGCTCCTCTATATTTCATAGCCCATGTTGCTTTAAGATGAATCCACTTAACAATAAAGGTAATGTTTTCCAACCCAGAAAGAAAAGATTTCTATTCTTTTAAAAGAAAAACTTTTTAGGACACTTTTTGGTCTGTAAAAACGAAGCGACATGTGGTAACATCTGTTACGTGCCTTTGAAGGATGGCCAGCAACTCTGAATAAATGCAGTGCAAGATCCTTAAAATAAATGAATCTAACAGAAGAGGAATGTGCAGCTGATGCTTCTTAGCCCTGCCTCGGTGGGGCGTCTTCCTTGGTTACTGTGACCCTTTGTGTCAGTACTAGCCAGGCCTGTCTAAAGAACAAGCATTAGGGTCTTTGTTGTTTTGTTTTGTTGGACTAATTAAAGTAGGTTGGAAAATGAGTACAAACAAAATGAAAGAAAACTTTTGTTAATATGACATAGGGGCAGTGGTATCTCAAAGTTCCTGTTATGGTTTTGATCTAGAATATGTCCTCGGTCTCCATGTATTCTTAGGTGGGGCTTTTGGAAGGTGATCCAGTCATGGATGCGCTCTACTTATCAATGGATTAATGTTAAAGAGCTGGCAGCTGAATGTGCTGTGAAAAAGTAAAGCCTGGTTGGAGGGTGTGAGCAACTGGGGATGTGCCTTAGGAGGGCGTATTCCCCCCCCCCCGACCCCCTCTTGTCTCTCTGTGGCCTGGCTGCCCATAGGTTGATCAACTTTCCTCCCCCATGTCCTTCCATCATGACGTTTCTGCTTTGGGGCCAGCTTATTATGGGCTGCATTATCGGCCAAATTAAACTTCTCCTTTAAATTGTAGATGTTGGGAGTTTTGTCTCAGTGACAGGAGAATAACTAATATATTTTCATCCTGTCGTGCAACTCTTTTCCACTGGAAGCAGATGTCAGATTGCTGCCTGGGCTTTGGAGCATGACCTGCTATCTTGGCCATTGTTGTATGGATCAGCCTTGTCTTGGTATAGGCATAAACTATGTTTTGATTGTGTCATTATAAAATGGAATCCTAAGCTCTAACAAATATATTAATGGTGCGTTGACAGGCACGATCTCAGAGATGTGATCGAGAGCCATGAGGAATGGATCAATCTACCCATGGCTTAGTGGATTAGTGGATTAATGGGTTATTGTGCGAGTGGCTTTGTTGGCAGTGGGAGCTCTGTGTGACTTACATATCTGTCTTGTCACATGACACCTTTTAGTGCCTCAGGACTTTGCAAAATGCCCACTAGCAAGAAGATTTCACTAGATGTGGCCCTTTAACTTTAAACTTGCCAGCCTCCAAAAGACTAAGAAATAAATTTCTCTATAAATCCTGCAATATCAGGTGTTATGTTTTATCAACAGAAAATGGACAGCATACTAAGGTGAAATGAAGATACTTGGTGTGAGAAACCTGCTAGCAGATGCACTTTGTGAATGGTGAGCCAGAGAGGCCTGTCTTGTTTGGGATTTGCAGTGTGAGTCCTGGGAGGGGGGCCGGGTCCAGAACAGTGAGAATGAGGCAGCACCATGTGCAGTAAGTGGTAGGAGCAAGTATGTAGGGAGAGGTGGGATCATAGAGATATGGAACTTGTCTTGTGTTCCATTCTCAGTGGTGTTTCTGGTTTTCACAGCGCGGCATAGGGCAACTTGTTACAAGGCTTGTTTCTTTGGTTCTTTGAATGTCTGCGTATTAAGTGTTATGTTTGAAGTTTCTTGAGCAAATCTGTTCCTTAGAATCTGAAATCTGCATTAGCCAGTTCTCCTGTTCCAAGGTCACAAGATACAATACCCATCCCTTCAAGGAGGAGGGAATAAAGCTCAGGGGATATGTCAGTGCTCTCCTGGCTCCAGGCAGAAACAGTATCATGGCAAGAGTTGCTCACCTCATGACATCCAGAAAGCAGAGAAAGGAACAGTCAGGGAAGAAGATACAACTTTGGATATTAGAGGTTAACTTTGAGGAAAAGAGAGCTCATGCCCTGCTTATAATTCAGTTCAATCTGTCAGGCAGAGTGGGGTATATGGAAACCACAGGAGGGAAGTCAGGCCTCTTGAGCACTTGAATATGTGGTAAAGTGGAGTCATGGCATGCGATGAATGTTGTGGACTTTCCAATATCTCCACGTTTGTCATTGTCTGAAGAAGATGCAGCAGCCCAAGTAGACTCAGTGGCTGGATGCAACGGTAGTAACCTTGTCTCTGGGTAGGTAGGACCGGGCAGGACTTTTAGCATATAGTCGCCTTCACATGGGAAACAGCTCCTGTGCTGGTCGGGGGTGGGGGTGGGGTGGGGCAGAAAGAAAAGGATGCTAACCTAGTCATCCCATGTCATACTCCTTCTCCTTTTCCTTTAACGGGGAAGTTTGGGGTCTTGTTACCTTCTTGTGAAATGCCAAGTATAATTGAAAAATGCAAAGGATATTTAAATTTAAAATTATAGAACAGTAAAAGACATTTGTTAATCCCCTCAGAGTATACATCCCTTCTTCAAACACTCTTGTACACAGTTCTTGCCACTTCTGAAAGTTCTGGAAGGCCTCTTTCCTGAGCGTCACTGGTTGTGTTGTCATGGCCTCCAGTGTCCTGAACTGATCAGAACCTTTACCTTTTATGGTCATTTTGACTAAAGGGGGAGAGTCAGAAGTTGTATGGTGCCAGATCTCTTGAATAAGATGAATGAGGACAGAGTAATGATTATTTGATAGAAACTGTCATAAATGCTTAATCAGTGAGGTGTGGCACAAATTATAATAAGTGTTTAACTATACACATGCATTAATGAACCAGAAAAAAAACTATTACAGTAATAGACACATTGCCACAATAGTCCTCTTCAGAACACTAAAACATCACCTCTTGGTTCGAATGCATTTATCCCATAGTTCCTCAACAATAGTTCTTTTACTGTACTAAGAACTTTTAAAATTTAAATAGTCACTGCCGGGCATGGTGGCTCATGCCTGTAATCCCAGCACTCGGGAGGCAGAGACAGGAGGATTGCTGAGTTCAAGGCTTGCCTGGGCTGCATAGTGAGCTCAGAGCTAGCCTGAACTACAAAAGTGAGACCCTGTCTCAAAAAAAAAAAAAAAAAAAAAGATTTAAATAGTCACTATATTTTTCAGTTGTCTCTTGTATGTGGTCCTCTTCACTCCATAAGTTTTGGAACTACCTGGAGCTTTGTCTTAATGGACATAGCCCAGGGAACAAGTGTCGCCTAGGCAATGTCCATTCTTTTTTTTCACTTTTAGGTAGAAAATTGATTAATTTGTGAAAATTGTCTAGCTAAAGCATGACGTTTCTTAGCTCCCCCATCCCACACGTACTAACTAAAGTAGTCAGTAAGACATAAATAGAAGTCCTTGGTGAGGACTGTTGGAAGTACACATGAAAACAATAGCATACGGATATTCACATATCTTGGTGCGTGCCTTTCTTATTCTTCCTGGAAGTACAAAGGTGGTGTCTGGAAGACCAGCAGCCATCCTGTGATAGGAGGAAAATATGAGAGTAGAAGCTAAGAACTAAGCATAATTGAGCAGAAATACAGAAGTGGCCCAAATCCCAGATTAACAGTGAACTAGCCTTAACTATACCTACTGCCTGCCACTCTTCATTTTTACATGGAGGGAGAAGCTCCTATTATGTCAAAGAGCAGTGCTCTGGCTTGTAGAGTATAGATAACCCCCAGAGCCTCAGGGTCTCAGAGGTGAGGCTTTCTGAGTTGGCTGGATCCAGTTGTGTGGTGTTGGGAGTAAGGGGGTGTGGTACTGAACCAGTCCATTAATTAATTTATCATAGTTGTGGGTGTGGATATTGGGAAGGACTGTCCTGGGTATGGATAGCACCACCCAAAAGTTTTATAGCCTAGATAGGATAACAGTCCAGGCCTCCTGTTTTACTGTGTGCTGCTGCTGGTCACAGCATGAAGTGTTTTTCTTCTCTGCCACGTTGCCCTGCCTAGAAATCAGCCAATTTATAGACTGAAGCTTCTACAAATTGTGAGCTAAACCATCCTTTCCATGTTTAATGTTGAGTGTTGGATATCGTATTTCAACAATGAGAAAAGTAGCTAAAACAAGCAGCAGATGAGTTCCTCACCAGAGCCAAGCTCATGTTGGTGACTTGCCCTTGAACCTCCAGGACTGGAGTTAAATAAATCTCTTTTCTTTAGTTATCACCCATAGGTATTTTGTTATGGTTATATCCAAGCCACAAATGGGTCATTTACATAATTCTGCATCATTAATCAGAATGCTTTTTCCAAATTAGAATATTTGCATTTGGATTAATTTGTGAGTATTTGGGTTTCCCCTTAGACAGTGATTAGATGCTTGGCTTACTTCTCAATGGCCAGGGCAACTCTACCAACAGATCCTTCCAGAAAGGAAATCCTACACATACCCCTGGAGAATCCAATTTTCACTCTTCCACTGCTAGAAGCAAATGTCGACTATGAAAAAATAAGTATTTCTTTTCTTTCTGAGTGGGCTTCAGAAATAATGAACTAGAATTTCAGAGCTCCCTCCAAATAAATCTCTCAGCTGCCAAGGAAAGCTTTAGATTATTTTTATTGGGAAACAATGGAAATTTTGGAAAAATTTGCACATTCGTCAAATAATACTAATTTAAAGTGATAAACCATCACATACGTGTGTGTGTGTGTGTGTGTTTATATGTGTGTGTAATGAATACAGCTATGGATCATTAATAAGAAAGAAGAAAATCTCCTAATATGTGTGGGTCTAACTTTCCTGTACCACAAAACTCTCAAAGACAATTTCTCTCATAGGATTTTTATTTAATTGACTCTTTATAAATCTCTCCCACGAGGTACAATCCCTTCATAAAGAAGGAATGTTTTCACACTGATGCCAGCCAAGGTCTAAGATAGAGGAGGCTGCCAGAGTAAATGATGAGAATTGGCTTTAGGATTTACAACACAAAGGTTCATACCATTTTATATACTAAGAAAATGCAGCAACCATGTTTTTTTTTTTTTTTTTTTTTTTTTTTGAGACAGGGTCTCACTCTGTAGTTAAGGCTGGCCCTGACTGAGCTCACTCTGCAGCCCAGGCAAGCCTGGAACTCAGCAATCCTCCTGTCTCTTCCTCCTGAGTGCTGGGATTACAGGCATGAGCCACCACGCCCAGCATTGTGGTATGTGGTATTGATGGCTGGTAGACGTGAGTCACCACGCCCAACATTGTATGTGGTTACTGGGATCGAACTCAGGACCTTGCGCTTGCGAGGCAGGCACTGGACCCACTGAGCTAAATCTCCGGCCTGCAGCAACAATTTTAACTGAACTTGATATTCATTCAAATCTGCATCACATACATCAATAAAGGTAAGATTTCTTAATAATATTTAAGGGTAGAAAAAGGAAAATCTGTATGTTGTTCTTTCTAATTTGTATCTAATATAGAAAAGTAATATTATAAAAAATAATGACACTGGCCAGGCATGGTGGCTCACGCTGTAATCCCAGCACTCAGGAGGCAGAAGCAGGTGGATTGTTGAGTTCGAGGCTTGCCTGGGCTACATAGTGAGTTCAGGGCCAGCCTGAAATACAAAGCGAGACCCTGTCTCAAAAAAAAAAAAAAAAAAAAAAAAAAAAAAAAAAAAAAAAAAAAAAAAAAAAAAAAAAAAAAAAAAAAAAAAAAAAAAAAAAAAAAAAAAAAGAAGACACCAATGAAAATAATAATTTTTCTTGCTTTTCAACTTTCAGATCCAAGGTGTTGTTAAAAAATTATACCCCTAAATATCTGTAAAAGCCTGAAGAGTGGCTCAAAACTACTACTGAGAAGGGAGAGAAGCTCATGTTTACTTGGTTTCTTCTGTATGTGCCAAAGTTTTTTCATTAGTTATTACACTTAATATTCATGACATTCTGCAAGCCAGATGTATGTGACATTGCCATATGTGGGAGGAAACTGAAGATCAATTACATTTAGCACGTACAACTGACTGGTAAGCAAGGAAGATGGATAATTAAACTAGGTTTCTTAGACACCAGAGCTGTTATGGTTTTTCTTGTTAGGGAATCTTAGCATGTAAAATAAAATAAATTTAGAAGATCATGTGAATTTTGTTGGGTAAATACAAATGCATAATCCACAAGATTATAGGCAAAACCATAGCATGTTGGAGACCTTTCTAGATTAAATTAATTGAGCAGTTGATTCTGGAAGGTTGGGTAGCACAGACTTTTAGACGCTGCTCTCAGAAAAAAAACGTCCTCCATAAGCAAGGGAAGGAGGGCCAGTAACCCCTCGCATGTCACAGAAGAAGGGAAGAGCACACATAAAGGGCAGTGACTGCCAAAGAAAGAAGTGGCATTGGGTTATAACATTCTGAGCTGAGTTCCTATGTATGTTAGGGCTCTCTAGGAAAAACAGCTCTCTGTCTCTCTCAGATTTATTATAAGGAATTGTTTTATGGGACTATGGATGTTGATAGGCTCTCAGACCTAAGGGGTTATTGGAAGTTGGAGACCCAGGAGAACCTCTGCTAAATTTACATTCAAATTGGAGGCCTGAGACCCAGGAGATCCACTGAGTCCTTTCCGGCGTGCTGCAGATCTGGGCAGAGGTAATGTTCCAGTGCAAATCCTAAGGCAGGAGGGAAACAATGTCTCAGCTCAAAGCCAGGCAAAAATCACATTGGAAAGACAGGTGTATACCCTTGTTCATAGCAGCTCAGTTTGTGATAGCCCAATCTTGGAAACAACCCAGATGCCCATCAACTGGATAAAGAAGATGTGTGTTTTTTTTAAATGGAGTATTACTCTGCCATAAAGAATGACAAGATTCATTCATTTATATACAGATGGATACACCTGGAGGACACACTAATAAGTGAAATAAATAGATCACAGGCATGCAAATACTGTATCTTTTCTTTGATATGAGCACCTGTAGATGTAAAGGAGCTCTAGAATGTATGATAGTTTTTGTAGAATGGGAAATATCCAAAAGGAATTTCGTGTGGGAATGTAATGAGGGGAAGGAATAAATATGATTTGGGAAAAAATAAAAGAGTATGTATATAGAGGGTGGGGAGGGTGTGGCTGGGTAGGGATGTGGGTAAAAATGAGAATTGAGGGCCAGAGATTTAGCTCAGTGGTTCCGGTGCCTGCCTCACAAGCGCAAGGTCCTGAGTTCGATCCCCAGAAACCACATACAATGCTGGACGTGGAGACTCACGCCCACCAGCAATCAATACCACATACCACAGTGCCGGGCATGGTGGCCCATGCCTGTAATACCAGCACTCTGGAAGCAGAGACAGGAGGATTGCTGAGTTCGTGGCGGCTTGCCTGGGCTACATAGTGAGCTCAGGGCCAGCCTGAACTACAAAGCGAGACCCTGTCTCAAAAAAAAAAAAATGAGAATTGGCCTGTGTCACATACTGGTCCAAATTCCCCAATGTTGTGTGTGATTGTGAGCTGTGTATATAATGTACCAATAAAGAATTCAATTAATAAAAACAAAAAGTCAGGCAGGCAGGAGAAATTCTTTGGAGGACGGTTGACCTTCCTAGAGCTCAGCCAGATCTTCAGCTGATGGGAGCAAGCCTGCCTACTTTACAGAGTTCCATCTGCTTTACTCGTTCAGTTGCTTGAAATATAATAGCATTCAAAACTACCCAGAAATATGCAGACTAATATTTAACTAAATATCTAGGTGCCTCATAACTCAGATTATGCACACAATTGATCATTATACAGTATTTCTAAACTTATGAGGAGGTGGAATAAAACCAAATGAGTGTAAAAAGGTTAAGGAGTGTGCCTCTCCTTACTATGTACAAGTCATAGGTTTTAACCTATTTATTTTTGATTAAGGATGTTATACAATGAAGAAAAATGAGATTATATAATATAGAATTATTTACAAATCACCTCATAATTATCTTACAGTCAGAGTGGTAGTTGTTTGGAAGCCTGAACGTTTTGTAGAATGGACAAGTAGCAATTTGAGACACAGAATGTGACAGCAACTCCATGCTGCTACTGAGGAAGCTTCTGGGCTTCCAACAGGACATTACCTCACCTCTAATATGGCCTCCCAGAACATCCCCCAAGCATTGCAGAAGGGTTGAAAGCAGTCACTGCTTTGCGTGTGCTAAGGATTCTGCTTCTTGATTATAGAAAAAAAATCTCACAGAGAGACTGAGACCAGAAAGTCAAAAATGAGCTAGGCAGACTGATTGTTTAAATTTAGCTGGTAGTAAATGTCTTGCCTTTGAGCTCATTCTAAGAGGTGGAGACAATAAAAAATGTTATTCACGTGAGATAGCATCATTGCATTGTAGAAAACAAAAGTCCAGACAATCAGGCTCTGCTAACTGGCCACAAGATTTTTCCTGCAGTTCTTTTATACCTCAGATGAGCTGAAGTTCAATGTATAATTAATTGGTTCTGGATTCTTGTCAGGATGGATGTGTTTTGATATACACTGATTGTTTTCATCAGACATAGTTTCCCTTTGAAGGGAGAAATTTATTAATGCTGCTTATATCTAGGAAACATTCTGGCATTTAAAATAAATGATTTCAGGGAGTCAAGTTCAAAGGGAGATATTTATTAAATGTAAATAATACATCCTATGAAGTTTACAAACTAAGGAATTCTGTCAGACACTTATTTTAACATTCAACTTGGTTTTTATTTTGAGGGCCTAAAGTGGCTGGTGGACTATCACCTCAGCAGATTTGTGTTCCAAGTTGAGTCTATGTCTATGGGGATTTACTTTTTGCCAGGTATGGGTTCAATTTTGGTGGAAGTGGAGGTCAGAGAGAGGAAGTACTCTGACCCTTGATATCATCTGGCCAATTAGGTGTCAGATGAGATTACCATCCCCTTTCTGGTGACCCAGTTCACCATGGTCCTCTTGCTCTTTCCACTTCAGTGATTGTCTACATATGCTGGGAAATCTCTTTTGTTATCCTATAGAGAAATTTCTTCTTTTTCTCCACAATTTTCTAACCCTTTTCTTTTGTTTACCCATTTTGGTGACACCCAGTATGTTTTAATTATAAATAATGCTTCAGGGAATGGCCTTCCTCATATTCTTTTGTGTCATCTAAGGTATATGTTAGGGAGGATATTTTAGGGCCAAATGTGGATGAAGTTGAGCATCAAAACAAGTGAAGGTCTAAGGACAAATATGGATGTACTTTTGTTTAATATTGACAGGTTTCTGTCCAAAGAGATGGTTTGGTTTCAACTGGCACTTAGCCACAGGCGAGGGTATCTGGTCTCCCAGGGAAGTGCCTGACTGTGTGCCTAGAGCAGGGAAGAGGTGTGTTCATCTGAGTATCTTGTGAGAGACGGATACAGTGCTGTGAAAGTGATTTGAGCAGGACCAGTGCAGGATCAAGTGAGTTCTCATGGGCCAAATGTGGATGAAGTTGAGCATCAAAACAAATGAAGGTCTAAGGACAAATATGGATGTACTTTTGTTTAATATTGACAGGTTTCTGTCCAAAGAGATGATTTGTTTTCAACTGGCACTTAGCCACAGGCCAGGGTATCTGGTTTTCCAACTGTGAAGAACAGTGTTTTGTCAAAATTTTAAGTTTTTGACATTCTTAATGATAATAAATAATACCTGTCATTATACAGTTCCATTCCCTACCAATGTATTTGAATACCACTGCATAAGTCTGAAAGTTATTATTGCTATAGTTTTTTCATTGTTTGTTGTCTGCTTCCCATTTATCTCCAGATTATATGCTCTTTATTCTCATAATTTTTAAATGTTCTGCTTTTTACATGAAGGATATTAGGCATTTATAGAACCTTTCCCTATTCTGAGTACATAGAAATCAACCTATACCTCTTTTGCAATTAGCCACACTGACATGTCCTGTGGCCAGTGGCTGCCACACCAGATGGCATAGATCAAAGCAGCTGGTTACAGTCCTCATAGAGGACATCTGGGAAGCAAAGAAGCCTCTCTAGTGTTGAGAATTCAAGAAATCCAGTCCAGGAGGAGGATTTTAAATGATGATTGGTCACTTGTGTGAATTTACAAAAATTCTGTGGAAAGATCCCCAACAGCACAATTCTCCAAAGAAGAAGCAAAGATGCTGTGTGTACACAGCTTCTCCCCCCGTGGGGAATGTCTTAGACTGTCTTGGCATGTTGGGAAGAAATGTATAACGGGAGGAGGCTGTGACGGAGCCTCAGGCACATTCATGATAGAGGAACGCTTGCTTCTTTCCTCTTGGGGTGCTGACGACCTTGTTACTAAAACATCCAGATTTCACAGACATTATTGGGTAGCTGCCATAAGGGACATCATAATACTGTGAAAGAGACATGTCTTAGTCAATCTTCATCTTTTTATAAAGGTGCCTGGATCCCCTTTTACGTATGGGATAATTGTAGAACATCTTCTCTTACAAAATGATAACCAGATACTTTCTAAATCAAATAAGGAGGGTCTGTTATGAGGATCATTGGCTGTCACTGAGTAGTGTGTGTTCCACGACCACTCTGTGTTCCCTGACCACTTACTGCTGTTATAAAACTGCTGTTGCCTAGAATAGCATAAGTCCAGGGGGCCGAGAAGATAGCATTAGAATGCTGATAAAAGCCCAGTGGAATGGCACACATCTGTAACTCTAAGCACTCTGGCAAGCTGAGGCAGGAGGATCAAGAGTTCAAGCCCAACATAGGAAGCTTAGTGACTTAGTGAGACCTTATTGCAAAAGATTAAAAAAGGGCTTATGAAGTAGCTCAAGCCCTGGGTTCAATCCCTAATTCTGAAGAAAAAAAAAAGGAACCAACCAACCAACCAAAAATCTCTAAATGACATTTAGAGGCTCATACAGTATTCTTATTTTGAGACTGAAAGGTTAAAGACCTTTTCATAAACACATTCACTCAGCATTTGTTTCTAGTTTGAGGGTTGACTGAAGCTAAGTGTTCACGAACCACTGATGGGCCAGCACTCCTTTTGCTACCAAATGTTGTGTACTTCTTTTCTTTTCTTTTTTTTTTGAGACAGGGTCTCACTTTGTAGTTCAGGCTGGCCCTCAGCTCACTATGTAGCCCAGGCAAGCCTGGAACTCAGCAATCCTCCTGTCTCTGCCTCCAGAGTGCTGGAATTACAGGTGTGAGCCACGAAGCCTGGCACTGTGGTATGTGGTATTGATTGCTGGTGGGCGTGAGTCACCATGCCCAGCATTGTATGTGGTTACCGCGATCAAACTCAGGGCCTTCCGCTTGCGAGGCAGGTGCTGGAACCACTAAGCTAAATCTCCGGCCCCAAATGTGTATTTCTTACAGCAAATGTCGATTGGGTTGAGAATTGGAAACAGAAATTGTATGCTCACAAGGGGACAGCTGTCTTTATTTGTGGCATTTAAGGAAGAAAGAGCTGAATCTTCAGGCTGTAAGTCATATTAACTCACATAGTAGACCCGTGGCCAGCAATGTTTGGGGAAAGCTGTAAGAAGTCATGCATACTGTACTTATCCTCAAGGAAGAAGCTAGAGGAGACAATAACATAGTCTGTTATTAAATACTAGCTGGTATAATATAAATTTACACACTCAAAGCAGATTGCAGCATCATTTTTAAATTCTAGGGGAGAATCTCTTCCATTGAATATGTGGAGAGGTTTACAGTGTTCTTTCCTCTGATTTTCCAAATTCATTTTGCCAAAGTTGCTGCAGGAAAAACTGACCTCACTCCTTCCTGCTTTTGCACTTAGGAGTAAGCAGCTGCAGAAAGTGGGTTTCTGAGGCTGCGTCTCCAAATGTCTGCTCTGTCTTCAGGCTAAGATATTCTGGGAAGGAGAGTGTTGACTCACGCTGATCCTTGTGAACCAATGGAGCTGCTGATTGAGGCACGGACTGTGTGGATCATCTGAGGTCAGAGCTCATGCTACGGAGAAAGGTGTTTTGTTTTATGTTCTGACAGCTACGAATCCTAGAGAGCTGGTCTCCTGGGTCATTCAGGCTCAATAGAGATGAAAAGGAATTTCCATTTCCTCCTGGAACTTTAAGTAAAAACTGAAATAGTGTTTGTATTTGGGACCTTGCCACAGAGTCCAAGGACCAGTCTAACTGAAACAGAAACAACCAGGCATGTGTTTCTAATGGCGTCCATTCTGCCCAGTTGAGACGCACAGCACACATACTTTTGGGCAGGGCATATTCATAAAAGCATAGTGGCAAGATGCGGGGTCACCTGAGGAGTAAGCGAGTTCAATTCAGACTGGACCACTGACATCCTAGGAGAACTAAGCAGGTCTATACATTTCCAAGGTGCAGATGTCCTATTGGGTGGCTGACAGTCACCTTTTGCTGAATGGGAGTCCTTGCAGTAATTTCTCCCTTTTCCTTTCTACTGGACCATGAGAACTGGAAAGTTTCACTATGGAAGTAGTTGTTTGCAGCCTCCTGGGATAGAGTAACCCAGTGATAATGGGATCCTCAACAGTCTGATCCCCAGCCCATACTGCTTCATCCTGAGTGGCTGCATTTATCGGGGTCCAGCAGCCATCAGCAGCAGCAGAAAAGAACCACAGCAATGCATGGCGCTAGAAGTGTTAGTGGGGATATCAATGAGGAGCCATTGAGAACAGGTGAGGAAAGAGAATAGAGAACAGGCTCAGGCACGAGCAAGAGATGGCCTAAGAAGAGTTAAATGGAATGAATATAAACCAAAAGGTGTTCCTTGAAACTCCCCTTTGAGTTTCTGCCTCAGGCCCAGGACCTTCTTGAGATCTGTGTGCCTGGACTGGAACCCTGGGTGAGATTCTGCAGCAACAGTATGAGTGTTGAAAGTCTGCTGTGACATTTATTATTACTTCTAGAGAAAGTACACCTGTTGGCCCCTACAGGATGCAGTGGGAGGACAATGTTATAGAGCTGCATTACTATATCATAGACCTTGTCTCTTGCCAGGTGCTTGATGCTTCTGAAAGGAAATCTAGATTAAAGGGAGTTTGATGGTGTTGAAAGGAATACATATGTGACCATTAATCCTGATTGCCACCTTGGCTAGATTAAGAAATACCTAGCAGATTAGCGAAGTGCATTTCCGGGTATGTCTGTTCAGTGTTTCCAGCATAGACTGGAACGTAAGCCAGCACCCTGAAGGGGAAGACTGGCCTTCACTGTGGATGGTACCAACAATAGATGTGCCCCTGGATGGAACAAAAAAGAGGAGGCAGAGGAAGTCAGCCTGCTTGGTAAAGTTCCATTCTGCTTGCACTGTATGTCTTTTGCTATGACCATCACCTGTGGGTGTCAGACTTCAGTTTCTTCAGCCTTTCAATGTAGACTCACACCAGCAGCTCAACAGGGAGCTTCCAGGCCTTCAGTCTCAGACACACTGAACCCTTGATCTCTCTTGTTCTGAGGCTTTCAAGTTCTGGAACTAAACAGCTACTGGATCTCCTGGTCTCCAGCATGAGATGGCCACTGTGTGCTCTCCTGCCTCTGATTCCACAGGACTGTCTCATAAAGGCTCTTGAAGAAGCCTCCTTGTGTACATATATCTGTATCTATCTGTATCTTGGATTCTGCTTTTTTTTTATAGAACCCAAATCAACCCAACACACTAATTGCAGCCTTTTATTTTTCCTGCCTTAATGTTCCTTCACTTTCACTTCAGAAAAAACAAACATTGTTTTAGACAAATAGTTATAACCCAAAGCAATAATTCTGAAAATAATTTCTCAATCCAGGGACTCCAAATACTGTGGTAATGGTTTTTTCACAAGGACTTTCTTTATATATGGGAGTACAGGCATTGCGTAGATCATTTAAGTGAGGTATGTCATTTAACACACATACAACCCTGCTATTATAAGACGTTATCCTGGCAACATCTATAGATGAGGAAATGAGGCCTGCGGCACTGTGCTTGGGTGGCAGAGTTGAGTTCTGAGGCCCTGGCTGCCTCCTTGGTTCTTGTTTACAGCTGCCCTACTTCTCTCCATCACCTGCCTGCCGGGATTTCCCATATCAGGCAGCCAACCAGCCACCCAGAGCTAAATCTTGCTCATGCTCATTAGCTTCAGCTCCACCTAGCAGCAGATAATAGATTTTGGCAAATGACTTGCTTCTTCATTACTGTTCATTTCAGACCTGGAATACAGCCTATGTTCTTGCCTCTCACCTGTTCTCTGTTCCATTTCATCCAGTTCTGGCCGAGTCCTCTTCCCTACCAGGACTCTGAATTTCCTTGTCAGCTCTGTTTTATAGGGCTTGACCCACTCTGGCCGCCATTCTGGTTCCCTCCCTGTGGTACTGGATTGACTTGGTGTTTGTTTGTTCTTTGTGACTTGCCTTTGTTGATTGGGCATCTTCTTTCTGGAATTTTGTTGACTTTCTTCAAGCATAGCAGGGCAGACAGGAAGCAGCAAGCAGCAGCAGACTGTCTTCCATCTTTTCCTATATATTCCATCTAGACTATAAACCTATTAGTTGGTGTCACCCACATCTAGAGTGGGTCTTACATTATCAACCATGTTAAACCATGTCATCACACACTCTGGATCCCACACTCCTTTGATCTATCTACCTTCCAAAAACTCTACTTATGAGCACATGAGACTTTGGGGGGACATCTAAATATGAACCATAACAACCACTTATATCATGCGTGGTCTAGGGAGGTTGTCATACCCTTTCTAAGACTGTTTCCTATTATAAAATAACAGGGAAAAAGTTCTACCACACAGCAACCTTGTGAAAACAAAATAATATTTCTAAAATAGAGAATCTTATGCATTATAGTCAAAACCCAGTAATTTTTGTCATCATTCATATTATAGAATCCTAGATTAATTTCTTATGACCAACAGCATCCCCATACAACCCTCATTTTATTGCAAATATGCAAGAAAAACAGAACTGACCCTGCAGACAGAAAAGGGGGAATTGTTTATCTGAATTTCAACTTTCAGCATGACCCAGAATGTTCAAATTGTTTAGGCTTTGACATTGAAAAAGATTAAATAAGAAAACTCTCTAAACTTGCCACCTTATGTCAGTAAATTTTCATTTTATTCTGTTGTGTGGGTTTATGTGAGGATATGAATGTTTCAAAATATCATCATTTTAATTGGTTTATGAAAAGTCTTTTAGACAAGATCTTCTAGATAGTTCTAGAGTAGCACACAGTTTAGATTAAGAAAAGTTTTAAGAAGGGCAAAGCAAAGACACTTTGAAAGTAATGGTGACTTAAAGTCAAATTTATTTTAAACTTCATTTTTAAAATGCATTTAAGATTTTAGACAAAGGAAATAAAAGTTATTAAGAAGTGATTCTTAAAATAGATATTTTATAGATGTATAGATAGAGATACTCTATAAGTTAAAGACTGAAGTAATTCCCAAGTCTATTGTATTCTACTGAGGCTTCATTTAACTCTGTAGTATTTACTACATTATTTTCCTGGTGTGAGGTATTTAGTTTTGCTTGACCATCCATACTGCAGGAAATGAGTCAAGAAATTAAAGAGGCTAAAATTCTGTTGTTAATAATGCTAGTGATGTATTTGACATGTACTTTTTTTTTTGTTTGTTTGCTTTTTTGAGACAGGGTCTTGCTTTGTAGTTCAGGCTGGCTCTGAGCTCACTATGTAGCCCAGGCAAGCCTCGAACTCGGCAATCCTCCTGCCTCTACCTCCCGAGTTCTGGGATTACAGGCATGAGCCATAACGCCCGGCGACATGTACCTTTTTTAAACATTACTTCAACACTTAGCTTAGTTTCAGAATTATAATATCAACGGATATTCAGCTTTAAAGGGGTAGCTTGTAATTATCACTTAGGAATACTCTTTGGACTGAGTCACTTTGATATCTCTGTTTACTTTCTTGTATCAATCTTTTTTCCTTTTCTCTCCTTCTTGTCCCAGGTGTATTGCTCTTCTTCCTGCCTTCATGGCCTCAGTCATGCATTCCATTTTTCTGCAGTGCCTTTTATTTCCTGTTCATTCTCCTAAATCTCCTCTTAATACTCTATTCAAATTCTAAATGTACAATAATATTATCTAAAATAATATCAAATCTATAATAATGTTAAATTGATAGCATTTAACACTGGAACCAAGTAGTCAGTTCAGTTTTCTGAAGAGCCCATGATCATTATTTACTCTAAGAATCCTGTGTTAGGCCATTAGGTATTCCTTTGGTGATTATCTGGTGAACTTGGAATGCATTATTTCATATGTATGAATGAAACATTTAATCTACTTAACTAGGCTACTATCTACTCAAGAGCAGGGATGGGAACTTGTGTCCTCATAATGATGCATACTCTGGCTCCACCTTTACTTTCCTTGCCAGGCTGTTAAACTTTAACAGGCAGCAAATTATCCCCCACACAAGTTAAAATTTGACAGAGCTTCAACTGAGTTTAAGCCCACCAGCCACTGATACCACATACCACAGTGCTGAGCGTGGTGGCTCATGCCTGTAATTCCAGCACTCGGGAGGCACAGGCAGGAGGATTGCTGAGTTCCAGGCTTGCCTGGGCTACATAGTGAGCTCAGGGCCAGCCTGAACTACAAAGCGAGACCCTGTCTCAAAAAAAAAAAAAGACACTAGTTGAGGATATTGCAAAGGAGATTAATATAAATGGAGTCACAGCTGGGATGTGGGTCTAGTCATCTAACTCTGAAACTTTAAACATGTTACACTGATTCATATTCAGATTATTAGAGTGGTTAAATTCCATTTATTCAGGCCAAAGAAAGGGTCCCCGAATAAATGAGTATCTAACAACCTTCTCTCTCTCTAAGAGGGCAGAGAATCAAGGAATTTTCTTTGCTTATTTTTAGTAAATTGATGAGACCCCTTTAACTGAAGGCTTGATGATAGAAACTGGGAAGCAGGCTCTGTGCTTTGCTACAGAGGGAGAACTAGCTCTGGAGTTATTTAATGCTAAAGAGCTAATTCTGATTCCCTTAGAGACACCCTGTTCTCACCACTTTAAAATATGTTATCTTCCGCAGGGTTGTTAACAAGGCTCCTGACTTCATGCTAGATTTCAAGTCCGGTTTGAGTACAGCATTCTCTTGTGCTATGTGTTCTCCAGTGATGCCCTGTGGTCTGGGAGCTGGCCGACCTACCTGTTTCTGACCATTGACTTTAACTCATAAAGCACATTTTGCTTTTGTAAATCGCTTATCAGTTCTAGAGAAATCAAAAGATCAAGAATGAAAAGCAAAGTATTGATGTAGAAATATGATATGATTTCTGGTGAAACAAGGGAGCCTCACCCTTGTTAAATAAACAAGCTACCATTCCATAGCATTGGTCCCATAGGTTGAGGGCTCAGTCCCTTGATATTGTCCCCTGAACCCCACTGCTTCAGACACCCACCAGGAGTCCAAGCTGCCACCTGAACCCTGAATGGCAAGATGACAAGGTTCCCATGGTTCTCTGCTCTTGGATGTGATCATTTCCCAGAATGATCCACAGGACTTGAATGAGAACTCTACTTCCTACATCACTAGCTTACCAAAGGATTCAGCTCAGGCACAGCTATAGAAGAGATGTAGGGGGATGGTGAGAGGGAGGGATGCAGAGCTGATATCCCCTCTCTGTGTCTATTGGCCTCCCGGCACCTATGTATTTTCCATCTTGGGAATTTAGGACTGATTGACTAAGTCACCACTGGCCAGTAGTTTAATCTAGGTCCTTACTTCTTTCAGTTGGATCTAGAAGGTGAGGATGAAAGCTTCAACTCTTGAAGCCTATGACTGGTTTCTTTGGCAACAGGTCCACCCCACTGCACTAAAAAACTTGAGTCTATTTGAAAGGAAATTTTTATGAATAACAAAAGATGACCCTTTCACCTTTATTGCTCTTATCATTTAAAATATTACAGGGTTTGAAGATAGGTCTGGCCAGGAGAAGGAATACTGAAACCAGGCTGTCAGCCTCTGTATCTGAAATTCAGTATTCACGGTCAGCCAGGCACAGAGCACTTCTAATGAAGCTGGTTAGGCTTGTGATGGGTGGCTCTGTCTGTACTGTATGTTCAGAGACTTTGTTTTTTTTTTTTGTCACTGTTCCCTAAAGAATATAGTTTAACAATTGTTTATATGACTTTTACATTAGATTAGGTGTTATAAGTATTCTAGACATGATTTAAAGTATACAGAATAACATATGTAGGTTACATAAATATGCTATACTATATTATGTAGGGAATTTGGTTGCTGTGGAAGTCCTGGAGTCATTTCTCTGGAGCTTCTCCTTGTTGACTGACTTCCAGTTAAAGCATAATTAGGTTCTAGAATTCAAAAATCTTCTAGACTGAGTTGCTTTCTGAGCAGGAGCTAAAAACTTTAATACACTGTGGAGAAATAGAAAGATTAAAAAAAGACATGAAGGCAAGGGTGTGAAAATGCTGGCCTAAAGATGTTTGCCAGCAGTTTTCTGTAATGTTCAAATACCAAGTGACAAAGGTCTGGATCAGATGGTGAATACAGAGATGGGCATAGGAGTTGCATAAGAGTTGCATAATGAGGAGGCAGTTACATAAGAGTACTGATGAAACAAACATTAGGTACACAAGGAAGAAGGAACTGAATATCTCTTTGAGTCTTGTAGCATGGGGGTCTGAGTTAATAGACTTATTAACTGGGAAACTTCTTGTACCCTAGGAAAGATAGAGGCAAATGAAAAATGGAGTCTCTCTTGTATGAGCTTCCCCTGCAGTGTGGTTCTGGACAATATATGAAAACAGAAAGCAGTTTCCGGTGGGGACAGATTGTGAGGAGGGGACTCCAGGAGATGAAGGGAACAGAGCCTTCCTATGGGGAATGTGCAAGTCACTTTGGGGAGAATGGTCAGAAAGAAAGTCCTGAGGAACAGCTTTTGGGCAGCAAGCTTAGCCAGTGTGTGTGTGCCAGAGGAGGACATGAGCCTGCAGGGGGAGGGATTCCCCAGGAAATCCCACCAGAGTGTAAAAGGGTCAGCAGCCAATGAGGAAGGGCATCGCAGGCTTGAGCTGAAGAGTAGGAGCCCAGCAGAAGACTCTAAGTATGTGATTTATCTTATGCTGTGAAG
Organism: Thryonomys swinderianus; assembly: GCA_004025085.1. Classification (NCBI taxonomy): domain Eukaryota; kingdom Metazoa; phylum Chordata; class Mammalia; order Rodentia; family Thryonomyidae; genus Thryonomys; species Thryonomys swinderianus. The sequence goes on along the minus strand of PVIC010009264.1, from coordinate 10,122 downwards.
AGATCTTTTAGCTGCTGTGAAGAGATCTTTTAGGTGCTGTGATTGCCCTAATGCAGAGCAAACTGCAGGGTGACCTCCTTCTGGGCAGAGAGCTCTGGGAGGAGAACATTATGGGGAAGGGTATGATTTGGGGAACTGTGGCACTTGGAATATGTTTTGAAAAGTTAGCTGATAGGTACATTAGATGTTGGGGTGGTAGATAGCAAAAATAAAGTGATTTACCAAAATCAAGGTGAGAGCCAGAAATTTAGCTCATGTGGTGCCATGCCTGTCATCAGTCTCTTGCATATTCACTAAGAGACAGGGAGTTGGATATTCTAGCTGGCATTTGTGGAGGAGGGACAGGCTTGGAAATGCACATGGAAGTGATAGAAATATTCTGAAAAATGCAATGCCAGGATGTGGATGAAGTATTGAGTTTAGATGGAAATTCAACTAGAACAGGGATTAGGCTCATCCTTGGATCACTCTAGCATTCCAAAGTCTATAAATGGTGGGGTCGGAGGGTTAGCTCATTGGTTCCGGTGCCTGCCTCGCAAGCACAAGGTCCTGAGTTCCATCCCCGGTAACCACATACGATGCTGGGCGTGGAGACTCAGGCGCACCAGCAATCGATACCACATACCACAGTGCCGGGCGTGGTGGCTCACGCCTGTCATCCCAGCACTCAGGAGGCAGAGACAGGAGGATTGCTGAGTTCAAGGCTTGCCTGGGCTACATAGTGAGCTCAGAGCTAGCCTGAACTACAAAGCGAGACCCTGTCTCAAAAAAAAAAAAAAAGTCTACAAATGGAAGGAGGAAGTACAGAGTATGAGCTAGAAACAGCCCAAGAGCCAGTTTCTGCAAGTGTAGTAAGAAGAAATTGAGCATCAGAGAGAAGACTGGTTGAATTTCAGGCTATATTTAAAAACACTTGTGGTGGATAAACTAATGGTCAACTTGGAGCACCCAGTTGAATTGAATCAGTGTGGTCTGGGCATGGAAGTCCCACTTGAGGACTGTTACCAGCTGCGTACAAAGACAGCTGGAGGGGAAGATTGTGGACTGTTGATTTTCTAGGAGAAGCTTTCTTGGGTTGGTTTTCTTGATGAGAACCTGGCTGTTCTCATTGGAGGAGGAGCTCTGGTCCTCACGATCATTTGCAATGGCTTCTGTTCTGTCAGGAAAGCTCTGATCTTCACCATGATCAGATAAATCCCTCAGCCTGGTCGCACAAATCCTTCACCTCACCAGCACAAGTTTTTTGGCTTCCACTGCTGGTCTTTGGGCCTTCCAGGTACAAATCCTTGACACAGACAAATTTGAGACATTATTATAGAGGCTAGGCCACTAGGTGGACACATGGAGGACATTACTATGGACTTCAGGCTGTCAGATGGACTTGTGTGGGACATTGCCATGTCACTGGCTGGATTCTTTGGGTCTCTGTGTGCAGTCAGATCTTTTGCATTCTGCATTTGACCTTTTGGGTGAATATTATAAAATAATCCTATAAATTATGTATCCTGTATTAAATCTATTTCCTTGGGTTGGAGATTTAACTCAGTGGTTCCAGCTGTTGCCTAGCAAGTGCAAGGTACCTGGCTCGATCTCTGGTAACCACATACAATAATACTGGGAGTGGTGATTCATGCCACCACAGCAGAAGGATTGCTGAATTCAAGGCTTGCCTGGGCTACAAAGTGAGCTCAGGGCCAGATGAACTACAAAGCGAGACCCTGTCTAAAATAAACAAACAAATAAATAAATATATTTCCTTGTAAACTAGGTGCCCATTGCCTCACTGGAGCTATACTGGTGCTGTCAAAGTGTTGAAAAAATGTCCAGATGTGGTGGCACATGGTTGTAATCCTAGCACTCCAGAGATTGAGGCAGAAGTATTGCTGAGAGTTCCAGACCAGCGTGGGGTACATAGTAAGTTCTAAGGCTAGCCTGTAGTACATAAGATAATATTTCAGAAGCAAAAAATTGTGCAAAAAATGGCAAAAGCTTACCCAAATTTTCAGCTTTTTTTTTTTTTTTTTGAGACAGGGTCTTGCTTTGTAGTTCAGGCTGGCTCTGAGCTCACTATGTAGCCCAGGCAAGCCTCAAACTTAGCAATCCTTCTGTCTCTGCCTCCCGAGTGCTGGGATGACAGGTGTGAGCCACCACGCCTGGCTAAATTTTCAGCTTTTGTCCTATATTCAGACTATCTTTTTGATGTAGTCATCTTCCTAAAATCTACTAGAAATCTGTGTCTATATTGTGATATATGGGATTCTGTAGCAAGAGAGTAGGAAGGAGGAAAGAAACAGTTATAGCGAGTTACCAAATACTGTGTAGTATGCTATGGCTTTATTTAACTCCTTTTTTGTCCCTTTAGCAATCTCATGAGGGAAGTATTACTATCCTGCATTTGCAAATTAGGTATCTATCTCTCCTCAGAAAGGTAGCCACGGTAAAAAGCTTATCAATAACTATATTAATCAGTATTTACTACAGAAGCAGGTATAAAACAAAATACACACAAACATACACACATACACAGACACACCTGCACACACAAGACTGGCTTACAATTGCTACTCACAAAATGAGATGAAGAAGAGTCTAGAACATCTCTTTGCACACTGGAAACAGAAGGATTTAGTCAAAGATTTGGAGCTCATTGAAGTGTACTGAGCAAGTGTGTATCAGGAGGCCAATGGGTGTGCAATGGAAGCCTGAAGAGTCCACACCAGAAGCCTGAAGGATCTGTGCCGAAAGCTAAAGATTCTGTGGTTGAGTCAAGGGGCTGATATCCAAGGTGGATACAGGAACTGCAAAGAAACACAGGTAACAATGTCTTTCCTCATTTCCTCTTTATACCATCCAGGTGACAGGGTGGTTCTCCCAGGACCTAGGGTGTGGGATTGTTGTTTACTAAATTCTCTTCACCACACTTCTCAAACTGGCACAATTAACCAACCATCATAGTAGCAAATTGAGCATACATACCTATTGCTTTGACTCTGGACCCAATTTTATTTCTACTACATCATATTATCTTTTTAATGTACTTTTGTATTTTTTTTTTTTGGCCTGGATGAGAAAGGGAATGATGAAGTCTTTCATTTATTAGTCATGCAATGTGGAGTTTATTTTGTTTTGTGTTTTGCTTTTTTCGCATCTAAATTCTGGCCCAGCAGGCGTTCATTTCCTTGGTATAGAGCCTATGGGACTTGGATAATTTAGTGAGTGAGTTATATAAAAATATGCCTAGATTAGAGTAGGCTTGAGTTTGAATTTAATTATTTTAGCTAAAACGTTGAAGAATTGTGGAGCTGTCACTGTAAAATGCTCTCTTTCCTACTTCAATGCAATTCCTCACCTCTCACCAGAGCATTTTGACAGGAGCGGGTCTATTTTAAAGTAAGCAACCTCAAATTTTCACAAAGCTATCATGTTCTAAGGGAAATTGTTAATGTGAAACTGAAGGTTGTCTTGAGAAACTCAGGAAGATACTTCATAATAATTTCTTGTGAAACAAAAATTGGGAGCCTCTTAAAAGAACTGTGAAATGAGATTTTTGTGATAAAGTGAGTGCCAAATGATATCAAAGACTCTACTACACTGCATTCCTGATGCTAGAGAAATAATAACATACAAATAAGAACGTGAAACCCAGGAGCATGTTAATTAAATTAAATTTACTTATGTAACTTGGAAACACAGACTGAAATGGAGCCAGGAAGTCATCTAAGAAAGTTGTTCCAACTTAGAAATCATCTTGGAAAGAACAAAGACAATTGTTTCAGGAAGGCGAAGTTGATGGGATCCCAGGAGGAAGGGCAGGTGATGAACTGAAAGGAGACTGAATACAGGGCATGCTCAGCTCCACTATGGCAAGAATGTATCTGTTTTTCCTACTGCTTCATGGTCCTGAGGTAGAAATTCAATAATTGATTTTGGGTGAGGGAGGGAGGACAGAAGCTCTTTTGAACAAATATATGATGTCTGAAAAGAAAACCTGGGCCAGGAATTTAGCTCAGCAGTACTGCACCTGGCTTGCAAGTGGAAAGTTGTGAATTCGATCCCCAGTACTGCCAAAACATAAAAGATAAAAATAAAATGAATCCAATCCAGGAATGAATATATGTCCTTTTCAACCTGATAGAAAGAAGTAGTTAAGAATGACTTTAAAGTTGTCTGGCATGTGACTTGGTTGCATATAAACTCCAAACTGTCTAGTTCAGCTTGCGACTTGCAGGCATGTATCTATTGATTGTAAAAGTAAAGGAAAAATTTGGAACAATACCAAAAGGAAAACATAATGACAGAAAATTTCCTAGTTCTAAAAACAGATGGGTCAGAGGACCTAAAGGGAACATTCATCAAGTAACTCCACGGTTGGTGAACACAGTATCCTTTATCAGTCTATTACTATTCTACGTAGAGAATGTTACAGTGGCCAAGGATATAGCTCAGGAAACAGAGACCTCTGTGGGGAAGAAACACTAATGGTTCTGTTAGGCAGTTTACAATCAAGATACTCTTGAGAACAAGACCTTCTGTTTAATTTAGCTCTTCCCTTTTAAAGACCAGAAGTTCGGAGTTGTTAGCTCAGTTTTTATGTTATTAATTTCATTTTTCATTACTGGTTTAAAAAGTAGTGGGAGATAATACTTTAAAATGGTGACTGTCTATTGTCTTTATAGTTAAATCTCATGCTCAGTATGTGCACTGGACAATATTTCTAGTAAATACTACAGGCAAAAGTTCAAGTTTGAATTGTGTGGTTATATTATATAACTGTATAATTTGTATTTTTAATTGAATTCTTCATTGGTACATTTTATATATAGCTCACAATCACACACAATATTGGGGAATTTGTACCAGTATGTGACACAGGCTAATTCTCATTTTTATCCACATCTCTACACACTCCCACCCCCCCACCCCCTATATACATGCTCTTTTATTTTTTTCCAAATCATATTTGCTCCTTCCCCTCATTATGTATCCACACCAAATGCCCTTTGATATTTCCCATTCTACAAAAACTAGCATACATTCTAGGGCTCCTTTACATCTACAGGTGCTCATATCAAATAAAAGATCTAGTATTTGCATACCTGTGGTCTATTTATTTCAATTACTTTGTCCTCCAGGTGTATCCATTTGCACATAAATGAATGAATCTTGTCTTTCTTTATGGCAGAGTAATACTCCGTTAAAAAAAAACACATCTGCTTTATCCAGTCTCCAGTGGATATAATTTGTATTTTGACATGGTCATCACTTGGCTGGACAATCCTTTGGGTTCCTGAATTCTCAAAATCTGTTTGATTTTTTCTTTTATATTTTCTGGATTACATGTTGAAATACTTCTGTCTTATATTTTTCAATTGAGTTTAATGATACAGTTCACATATACATTAAAGGAAAGAAAACATTTGAAAGTAGAAGCAAAACCATGGAAACAAAGCTTATGTATATAAGGGGGTTTGGGGGTTTTAGGGAAGGCAGGGAAAAGGGCAAAATGAGAATCATGTACAGGTACAAATTTTTAATGTTGAATGTTATCATAATATATCTTATTTTTATTGACTAACAAAATAGAGATGATTTTTCTGTCTAGAAAAATGCCACTTTTAAATTTATCTATCTATCTATCTATCTATCTATCTATCTATCTATCTATCTATCTATCTATCTATCTATCATCTATCTATTTTATTTATTTATTTATTTTTTTGCTTTTTGAGACAGGGTCTCACTTTGTAATTCAGGCTGGCCCTGAGCTCACTATGGTGCCCAGGCAAGCCGCCGGGAACTCAGCAATCCTCCTGTCTCTGTCTCCTGATCTATTTATTTTTTGAGACAGGGTCTTGCTTTGTAGTTCAGGCTGGCCCTGAGCTCACTATGTAGCCCAGGCTAGCCTCAAACTCAGTAATCCTCCTGTCTCTGCCTCCTAAGTGCTGGGATTACAGACATGAGGCACCATGCCCAGCACTGTGGTTTGTGGTACTGATTGCTGTTAGGTGTGAGTCACCACACCTGATATTGTTGTATGTGGTTACTCAGGATAGAACCAGGGACCTTGTTAGGCAGGTGCCGGAACCACTGAGCTAAATCTCTGGCTCCAAAATGGCATTTTTTTAAACAAGGAAAGGCTCTTTTAAAACCAAGAGCAAATAATTGAATGGCACAATTTCATCAACTCTATGTGCTGCTTTTTTCTATGCCATTCTTTAAAATTCTGTCACATGATGAAGAAACCACATATTTCATGGGATTCCTTTAGTGGCAGAAAAGACAGATGAGTATTATTTCACTAAAAATGAAGTTCTTGATAGACAAGCATAGAATTGGAGAGATATTTTTGGGCAGGAAAGGTTACCCAGAACTTTTCAAGCAGCTTTTTGTCATAGAAATCCATGAAGAGGGAAGTGAACACAAGTGAATAAATCTATACTTTCATTTTAAAGTTCACTTCACACACTAGTTTAAAAAAAAGAAAAAGATGACAGAATGAGGTCCTGAAAGCAAATTTATCAATATACTATCAAATTCCCCTCATTTAATCAATATGCCACACTGGAGAGCTGCTCATAGAAGGGAAGATACTGGATCTGCTGATTCTTTGAAGGTGTATTTTAAAAACGAATGCATCTCAGGAGAAGAAATGCTAATTATTGAGCCAACGATTGACTCTAGAGATGCAGAGGTGCTACGTTGTCATTTGCTTAGTTCAGGGACACCACTCAACTATAAGTTAATTGTTTTCCATGATTTCTTCAAATATCAATAGGGAGGGAATGTCTTATACCTTCATAACTTTGACCAGTGTCCACAGACCTGCTCTGCCACTTTTCCATCTATTTCATGTAGTAGGCAAAGCTCAAAATACATGTTCCCAGCATGCTGCAGGCCAACTGTTTTCTTGAATTTGATAAAATAGGAAGTAAATTGTTCTAAAAGATTCTGTTGGTCAGCTACTTTCCTCATTTCCCTACCATGTATTTCATAAACTCAAGGTAGACTTTTGGTTTGTTTTCAATTGGATCCTCTGAAACTGGGGGACTTTTTATAATGGCCTCTGAGGCTTGATGAATGATGGATGTTATTTTATACATTTTCCTTAAGCTCACTTCATGTTTCAACATTGATTTTAACCTTTTTATTTTTCTTTCAAACTTAAGTTGTTTTAATTGCTAAATCTGACTGGATATTTATTGCCTTCTATAAATACAGATGGACATTTTAAAATTACATTTGCTTAAAAATTATCTTAATAATATTGATCTGTATTTTTTTTTGGCATGGATAGAGAAAGTACTTTCAGCATTCCATGATGCCAGTCATAAGGCATTATCTCTCAATTTCACAACATAGCTATTCCGTCTTCAAATATCAAAACATAGTGAGAATTAAAATTGCAGGCCTGAGCAAAGCTGTAGGGATGTGGTGTCAACTAGATATGTACCTTATACTATAGGTTATATGCACCAAATTAAAAAAAATGACCTGTATAAGGACAGTCTCTGGGTACATGTAAATGTGAATGCAGAGTCTGTTCTTGACTGAGATTTATGCAGGCCCCATTGAGTCTTTTTCTTTCTTTTTTTCATTGAATTCTTTATTGATACATTTTATATACAGCTCACAATCACACTCAACATTGGTTTATTTGTATCAGTATATGACACAAGTTAACTCTCATTTTTTTTTTTTGAGACAGGGCCTCGCTTTGTAGTTCAGGCTAGCTCTGAGCTCACTATGTAGCCCAGGCAAGCCTCGAACTCAGCAATCTGCCTGCCTCTGCCTCCCGAGTGCTGGGATTACAGGCATGAGCCACCACGCCCGGCACAAGTTAATTCTCATTTTACCCATATTCCTACCCACCCACAACCCCCTACCCCTTGTATACTATTTCTTTTTCTTTCCAGATCATATTTATACTTTCCCCTCATTACGTTCCCCCACCACATTCCCTTTGAATATTTCCTATTTTATAAAATCTATCATACATTCTAGAACTCATTTACATCTACAGGTTCTCATACCAGAGAAAAGATATGGTATTTAGATATCTGAGATCTATTTATTTGACTTATTAGTATGTCCTCAAGGTGTATCCATTTGTACATAAATGAATGAAACGTCATTCTTTATGGCAAAGTAATACTCCATTTTATAAAAAAAAACATATCTTCTTTATCTAGTCTCCAGCTGATAGGCATTTCTGGGTTCTTTCCAAGATTAGGCTATCACAAACTGAGCTTCTAGGAACATATGACTTTACAATATGAATCTTTTAATTCCTTTGAGTATGTTCCTAGCAGGGGAATAGCAGGGTCAAATGGGACCTCTAATCATAGTTTTCTGAGGAATATCCACACTGATCTCCACAATGGTTGCACAAGTCTACAATCCCACCAAAAGTGGAGAAGGGTTCCTGTCTCCCCACAGCCTTGCCAGCATTTGTTGCTGGTTGATTTCACAATAGCAGCCATTCTTTGTGGAGTGAGATGAAATCTCAGTGTTGTTTTCATCTGCATCTCTCAAGTGAGAGATATTGAACATTTCTTCATATGCTTCTTGGCTGCTTTGACTTTTGCCTCTGAGAAGTGTCTGTTCATTTCAGTGGCCCATTTTTGAATTGGGTCTTTAAACTTGGGGAGACTGATTTTAAATTCTTTATATATTGTAGCTAGTAGCCCTTTTTCTGACAAACAGCTAGTAAAGATTTTTTTCCCATGTTGTTGGTTGGCTTTTAGTGGTCCCAGTGGTGTCTTTTGTTGTGCACAAGCTTTTTAGTAGGATGAGATCCCATTTGTTTATTCTTTCTGCTAGTTCTTTGCTATTGAGGTTTTATTCAAAAAGTCTCTGCCTAAGGCAATATCTTCAAGAGTTTTTACCTAACCTGTTTTGCAGCAGATTTATTGTTTCTGTTTTAATGTTTAAGTCTTGAATCCATTGTGATTTTAGTTTTGTGCATGGTGAAAGAGATATGTCTAGCTTTAGTTTTTGGCAGGCTGAAGCCCAGTTTTTCCAACACCATTTGTTAAAGAGGTTTTCTTTCCTCCATTGAGGATGCTTGGCTCCTTTGTCAAAGATAAGGTGGCTTAGGGTATCCGGAATTGTTTCTGGACATTCAAATCTACTCCACTGTTGTCTGTTACTTTTCCAGTACCATGCAGTTTTTATCAAAGTGGCTTTATAGTACAGTTTTAAACTGAGGATTGTAATATCCCCTTGCCATGTCATGGTTGCTTAGAATTGCTTTTGCTATTCTTGGTCGCTTGTGGTTCCAGTTGAATTTTTGGATTATTTTCTCTAGCTCTAGTGAAGTATGGTGTTGGAATTTCAATTGGAATTGCATTGAATCTGTATAGTAGTTGTGGGAGTATAGCCATTTTTTTAAAATTAAATTCTTTATTGGTACAATTTATATACATCTCACAATCTTGTATAACATTAGGGAATTTGTACCAGTATATGACACAAGTTAATTCTCATTTTTTTAAACTGAATTCTTTATTGGTACAATTTATATACATCTCAGAATCACATATAACATTGGGGAATTTGTACCAGTATATGACACAAGTTAATTCTCATTTTTTTAAATTGAATTCTTTATTGGTACAATTTATATACATCTCAGAATCACATATAACATTGGGGAATTTGTACCAGTATATGACACAAGTTAATTCTCATTTTTACCCATATCCCTACCCACCCACACCTCCTCCCCCCTTTATACATGCTATTTTTGCTCTCTGTATCATATTTATTCCTCCCCCTCATCACATTCCCACACCAAGTTTCCTATAGAAATATTCCACTCTATAAAGGCTGTCCTACTTTCTAGAGCTTATTTGCATTTACAGGTGTTCATGCCAAAGAGAAGATCCGGGAATTGTCTATCAGTGATCTATTGATTTCACTTGTTAGTATATCCTCCAGATGTCTCCATTTGCACCTAAATGGATCGATCTTGTCATTCTTTATGGCAGAGTAATACTCCATTTTGTAAAAAAACCACATCTTTATCCACTCTCCAGTTGATGGACATTTGGGTTGTTTCCAAGATTGAGCTATCACGAACTGAGCTGCTATGAACAAGGGTGTACATCTGTCTTTCCAATG
>PVIC010009263.1:0-46027 GCA_004025085.1 Thryonomys swinderianus | reverse complement strand
TTTTTTTTTTTTTTTTTTTTTTTTGCTTTTTGAGACAGGGTCTCGCTTTGTAGTTCAGGCTGGCCCTGAGCTCACTATGGTGCCCAGGCAAGCCGCCGCGAACTCAGCAATCCTCCTGCCTCTGCCTCCCGAGTGCTGGGATGACAGGCGTGAGCCACCACGTCCGGCATTGTGGTATGCGGTGTTGATAGTTGGTGGGCGTGTCTCCACGCCCAGCATTATATGTGGTTACCGGGGATCGAACTCAGGACCTTGCGCTTGCGAGGCAGGCGCCGGAACCACTGAGCTAACCCTCCGGCCCAGTACTACTTATTTTGTACGGAGGACACTCATTGTAGCCACCCCTTCTTTTGTCCCCAGGGGAGGCCCGCCCCCTGGACCTCTGCTGGAGTGCAGGACCCCGCCCGGGGCTCCGTCATTGGCTGACTGATGTGTGTACAGTGATTAACCTAAAAAGGGAGCGTGCTCAGGAGTGCTTCAGCTCCGGGCAGGGGACTGAGTTCTTATCGGAGCGACATCAGAGGCAGACCCTGGTGTCAGCCTGAACGCAGAGGGAAATAGTACTGTTGCTACCGTGCTACCGCGTTTTCTTCTCTGTCTGATGTTTTATTGTCCTGTCCTAGCCTCGGGTTTCTAGTCACCATGGTTGCATTTCTGCGTTTTAGAAGGTTGTCATGCTGCAGGAGAAGTTAATGTGCCACCAAGGGTACTTTAAGCTCTGAACAGAAACCTGTTCTTAACGGTCAGTGTTCCACTTAATCTCTCTGTCTCTCCCTGCACTGGGACTAGAACTTGGGACCTTGCTCTTGAGAGGCAGGCACTGGAACCACTGAACTAAAACCCCGGAGGTCCTCCTGCCCCTTAATCTCTTTCACAGGACAATGGAATTAAACTAGCTTCTTCATTGAGCCTGTTTTAAGCAAGGAAGACTTTTATTTTATGACATTTATACTGAGACACATTGAGTTATGTCTGTCTTTTCATTGACACCAACACTTTTATTTGAAGCCTGGTATTTTCTGGGAGATGGGACCAAGGTAGATTTATAGGTGCTATTTGCATACAGAAGAGTGTGGCAGAAACTCAAGTATCACAGACACATACTAGCTTTCGGCCTGCTACAGCCCACTGAGCAGCTGCCTTCCTTACGTGCTAGTAATGAGAGGGAAATATATTTCCCTCCAAGTGTACAGCTGATTCCTTGTTTGTATTCTCCTACCGTCGTTGCTGTTGAGAACGTGAAATGAGGTTTAAGAGCCTCTTCATATCTAACAGCAGGAGTTTATATGAGAGGTGGTAGTTATATGTAACAGAAAAGATAGCTTTTGCTTCTCTACTTCCATTTCGTCCTGCATTTAAAGAACCCTACTACATTTAAGTAAGGGTGTAATCCCTTTATTTTCCAGATAAAAGAGACTGAAGGTCACACAGGTGGGTGAAAACCTAGGTTTAAAAACTTAAGACTTGTATCAAACTTGTATTTCCTTTTACAAATAATGAATGAATTCATGAATAATAAATGAGTGAAAAAATTAAAAATTATAGATTAAAATTTTTTTTACCACCACCTTAGCGTGTCCTCCCCATGTTTCCTGGGTTTGATGAACATCATGTCTAGACCCATACATATATTTGTGCCTATATCTAACCTTCAAAAATAGTGTATTGCTTTGTGTGGGGGCATGCGTCTAAATTATAAATGTTATTCTGTACATATCCTGTAACTTACTGGTTTCCTTTAGTAAGGCCAGGTTCTTTTAATAATGTGCTTAGAGAATAATGTGTGTCAGCATGTTCAGACTTAACGTTATTTCCAAGGATTTATGTCCTGTTCATGCACATTTAGTTAGCTGACCCCAGGGGGGCTGCCCTTCCTGTGGTGAGTCAGTCATCCAGGCAACTAGTGGCCCTGGGATCGTGCTTTTTCCACGTGGGCTTCTGGTCAGGGCAGCCAAACTGGAGGGCTCCGGAAGGTGGTGCGTGGTCTTTACGAGTTTTATCATACTAGCCACACGAGAACTGAGCCATGTGGGGGGTCGCACGGGTCCTGGGTCATTCTCTGTGGTCAGATGTTTTAAGTGCTTCATATACCTATGTTCTTTGAGTTAGGGTGGGATCACACCCTTCTAAGCCTATCATAAGTTTAAGTTAGAAATCGAAAAGCATAGCTTCGTGTGGTTTACCCCTAAACATGCTCAGAGCACTGAAGTTGAACAGATTCACCGACAACAAGGTCTATTTTATAAAATATCTTGCATAATTTATTAACTACTTGCTGCAAGTGAAAAGCAGTGTCTGCAGGGGTGTTTTCCCACCGTCGAAAAGCTGAGAAATTGTTAAGTAGAACCACGATAACTCCGAGTCCATACGTAGTCTAGGCAGCCTGCCACTGTGATGGGCATTTGGACGGTTTTCAGTTTTTACCTTCTACTGTGAATGCCACGCAGGAATCTGGGCTCTGTGTCTGATACCTGTTTTGTTTTGATGGACACCAAGAAGTGGACTTTCCAGGCCTCGGGTGGAGGACGCGGGTGGTGGTGGTGTTTGGGCCCCCTGAAGGCACCTGTGTCTCTCTCACCCAGTCGCGTCGTGCGAGAGCACCTTTCGCCTCGCCTACACGTGGACACTAGCAGACCTCCTGCGTTTCCCCTCTGCGGTGGCATCTTCCTTCCTTTTGCCAGTGTCTCTTTGTTTGTTCTTCTGATTCTTGATTTTTATCACGTCCTGGCCCTGTCTGATCCCCGCCCTGCGGCCTTCCAGAGTGAGGCAGAACTTGAGTGCAGTCAGTCGGCCGAAGGGAGAGGCCCTGTGGAGCAGGAGTTGCTGTTCACAGATTCCCCTCTGGGGGGCGCCTGGCTCAGTGACAGCTCTTCCTGTATTCCCTTTATCGATCCTCCGTCCCCCGCCTGTGGTGCTATTTCCGTAGTCTCTACACCTCTAATTTTAAAACCATGGGGTGAAGAATGATTTCTCAGTCGTGTTGTATTTTTCTGTGTAGCTGTCTAATTTTGTCCTTTGAGTTTTCTTGCCTGCTTAGTCACTGTCTTTTTATCTCATGATTCTCTTTGTCTTTCCCCTCATTTTTCATTCTTTTTCTTCTGCCTCTGCTCCTTCATTCCCATAAGCCCTTAAATCTTTATGCGCTACCTTTAAATTGTATTTTTCCCTTCTGCTCCTTGCGTGGAATGGTTGCCCTGTTAAAGAAAACAGCAAGGGAGGGCGAGGGTCATTGTGCAAGTGCAGGAGGAGCTAATCCTGCGCACCATGGCTAGTTTAGAGAACCTAATACAGCTCTTAAGATGGCCACTTGGCCAGAATCCATCTGAAATGACAAAAGACAGGAATCTGTCCAGTGTTCAAGCTCTTTGTCTCCTTATGGGAGCTCCTGGCACCTTCCCTGTTAGGGTGTCTGATTGTAAGGCGAGGAAGTCGGATCCCTGTGCACCTGTTCTACCTGGAACCCAGCTGTGTGAAAGACACGATCGGGGAACTTCTCCAGCACAAGACCCCAAAGTCTGCTTCATAAAGTGGATCAACACCCTTCTTCTTCTTTGGGCATCAGAGTTCTATGCTCGTCATGGTCTAGGGCACCGAGAGACCACTGTGTGGAATTTAAGGAGCAGAAAATATGTCACAGAGTTGTTAGCGCTAGTGCAAGGCAGAGGGCCTGGGGAGGCAGAACAGGCTGACAACAGCCAGCATCTTCTGTGAGTCCCGGGAGCGCAAAGCCCAGGCCAGCTGCCAGAGGGAGGGAACCAGAGAGATGGAAGGAAGGACACTGGGACAGACGTAGAGTTTCAGAAGACGTGTGGTCGCTTTTGAAAGTGCTGCCCCGGTCAGCAAGAGGGCATCAGAGTCTAGCTCCTTCCTCCCACTGACCAGTCTCAGGGCAGAAGAAGGTTGCAGAGAAGCAGGGGAATGGATCTGCGGGCAACCCGGCAAGTATTTAGGGCAAACCTTAGCTAGTTTTGCTTTCTGTAGTTAACTGTGATTCAAAACCACATAATAGAAAATGCTAGAAATAATGTTTTAAATATTTTTATTACAATATATCTTTATAATTATTGTTCTGTTATTAATTTTTTAATCTCTAATTTATAAATTAAAGTTTATCTTAGGTACACCTGTATAGGAAGAAAGAGAGTGATGTATAGGGTTTAATGTTGTTTGCAGTTGGAGGATATTTATGGGAAGTCTTGGACCTCGGGGGAAACCAACTGGCAGGAACAATCAAAGGGCACTGAGTTGGGTGATCTTTAAACTTCCTTCCTGTGTTTTTCTCCCAGAATTCACAGGTGACTTCAGAGTTTCCTAGGCTCTCCTACAGTGAAGATGCTGTTCTGGGGACTTAACAGGTAGCTCTTCTTGGAGTTAAAAGCTGCTTGTAGCATTCTTGTATTTCTCAGGATAACGCCCACTCACATCTCTACCTCCCTGTCTCCCACAGCCTGGAGCAGTTTCATTTTTCCTTATATGCTATGCTGACATTTCATGCAACTTCTGTTCCTGGCAGATTTTTGTCTTTTTGAAGACAGAGACTTTGTCTTACTCGTCTTAACCTTAGTTTGTGTCACCGTGAAAGGCTTCGAGGAATGTGGGGCCGGAATATGCACAGCAGCCGTGTTAGGCAGCTGGTTGATACCATTTGTCAGGGAGCTTCCTTGTTTTCCTGTGGTCTGTGATCTTGGCCGACTGACTTAACACATTCTCAACACAGCAGACGTGTGTGACTGTCCACCAGACACCTGAACCTCCATGGGACTGTTCCGTGCTGCCTGATGGGAAGTCACGCATATACTGCTGGGAAGGTTATGCAGTAGTAAAGCTCTCAGAATCTGAGTGGCTAAAGTTCCACAGTGGTGTATTTTCTACTCCCATTTGTTGTGGCTCACCTGGGATCTGTCTGTTCTCCTCTGGCTTCTACCTGCTAGATCACCTGCCATCTTGTGTATTACCAGGCCCTCCCTTTATCAAAAGAGAGACAGAGGCTGGGTCGGGTGGAAAAGTGATAATTCAGTGTCCACCTGGAGGTGTCATGTCATGCATCCTCACAACTTTCTGGTTGGAGCTAGTTAAATGACCCCTGCTAATTTCAGCTAAGGCAGAGCAAGATTGGGCCTATTTGTTGATGTGCACTAATAACAGGTACAGAGCGAATCAGGTTTGTTTTTTCACAGTTGCTTAACCGTTAGGGGAATATTTGACTTTAAATGATTGTTTAACCTTTGGATAAGATGAATGTTTGGTATACTGCATAGTACAACATAAATGCTCCAATTTATAGCAGATAAATGATTATTGTAAATATTAAGCAATTTGTATTAGTTGTATTTCCAACTACTTTATACCGTCCATCTGCTTAGCAGATTTCATCTCATCTTTTTTTTCCACTCTCCTGAAAATGCAAAAGTAAACTTAAGTTGTTCCTTTCTGGACTTAGTAGAAATTCTTAGAAAGTGGAGTTGATGCAGTGAACTTTAGGCCTACTTTCCAAGTTGTGGATTGAGCACCAATATGTGATGATAGTACAAGAAAATTACTTCATGGAGTGAAAGTTTGGACTTCAGCACTGGCTTTGGAACTGAATTCATTGTCTTGCTTTTCCATTTAAGAAAAATGGACTTTAAGCTGACTTGCATTTGAGCCACTGTGGAAGCAGTCAATATGTATTACATGTCTATGAAACTGGTCGCTAGATCAATCGCAATTAGTTTGCAGCAGCTTGCATTAACATATCTAAAATTAATACAGGGAGTGTGCTAATGAAAAGGAATTGACCGCGATCAGATTGTGGCTGTTTTTAGTTTCTCTCAAATTTGCTTTTCAAACTCTATTTTTTCTTTGGTTAATGGCTTTAAATTGGTTTGTCAACAGGCTTATCTATTGATCATGCCCATTTGCTTTTGAGTGTTTGTGCTGCCGAAGTGAGCACCCCATTTGCTTTTTAAAAGTGGTCCCAGAGAGTGTCACATATGTAACATTTTCTTTCAGTCTTTACTAAATACTTTAAACTTATATTTTTATTTTATTGTTGTATTATGGGCTATGAAGAGTATTAAACCTGTGAATATTTTCATTTATGAAATTTTGAGTTTTTTTAATGTTCATTAAGAACTTAAACATTTAAAAGTAAGACTGTCATACAGTTGAAAAGTAATATAAGGTTGATGGTGTGTGCTTTTCTGGCAGCTTGTTTTTTAATCTCAGAATGTTTATTTCTAAAGAATTATTGTCAACTTAGTTATCAGAAACATTATTACCAATATTTATATGGACCAAAAGAGATATATTTAGTCTTGATCATTTCAAGATTTGACGTTTTTAGAAATATGTATAAATGATATCTAGGTTAGATTTGAAGGATTGGCTCATATTTTTCTATTTTTAGAGGTGGTTTTCGGGAATGATGAGTGGTTTGCATTAGGGGACAAAGTCAGAGTATTCTCCTAGCCATCTAGTATTTTCTATGTGCCGACCACCATCGTCCTCTACACTGTGACATACTCCGCTCTTCGGTGAAGGGTAGTTGTACGGTTCTAGTGGTAGAGTTCAGGAGCCACCCTCTTTTCAAAAAGAGTATATTATACTCTTTATTTATTATTTATATCCATTACACTTATTTATTATATTATACAGTAGTATATTATAGGTTGGAGATTCCAGAAGAAAACAACAGTTTAAGGATACCTTGGAGATTCAGAAATCTAGTGCTTCAAGGTATTGAAGTTTGAGACCTCAGTGCCAGGTGGTCTGCCTGAGACTGCCTGGAGCATCACGCAAGGTTATGACAAACGTTTCTAAGGCCTGTAGCATGGGACTTTTACATTCTGCCCGTCTTGAAATTCAGTCCTATGATTGATTTTTTAAAAAAATTTGTATTAATGATATCATCCTCCAACTCCTTGCAAGTTTCTGGAGACAAGTGTAGTTAAGTGTGTCCATTTTTCCTGTAATTTTTTTTTCACTGAAACATGGGGTTTATAGATTTGATAAGGAATGCTGTAGTGTTGGGACAGGAATTTACTGGTTTGTCATTCTGGGTTACAGCTGTGTGTGTTTCGTGATCCATTGTAAACTGCTTGGTAACGCGTATTGTGAAACCATTTCAACCTGATACCTAAGCAAGGACTTCTGTAACGTATTTGTTGCTGTGTAGGAACTAGTATGATTAACGGAGTATCATGTTATTGTACTTAGCATTGGTACATGAGGTAATTTTATTAAACCCAAAATGACTGTATCTAGGGTGTATCAGAAACTAAAGAAATGAACTAATCTGCAGCCCAGTGACATTCAGAGCTAACATTTCCCTTAACCAGCTGTGGTGGTGCCTGATTGTATTCTCTGGTACTCAGTAAGCCAAGGCAGGAGGACCACGGGTTTGGGGCCAGGTTGGGTGATTTAGCAAGACCTTGCTTCAGAATTAAATTTAAAGGGCTGGGTGTTGCTCAGTAGTAGGGAGTTTGCTCACGTGCAGGAGTCCCTGGGTTCAACCCTTGTACCAGAAAAGCAAAGGACAGAAAAACGCGTGGAGTACTCTGTAAGGATTCATGATGTGCATGCAGTTAGTAAATAATGATACATGTGTTGACTCTTTGGGGTGAGGGGTGAGGGCAGGGAGGCGGCACAGGCCGCGGACGGGAGCCATGGGGAACCTGTCCGAGCTTTCAGCGCTCACAGCCCATGTGGCACGTGTGCCGCGGGTTCCCCACTGTGACAGGGCTTTCTGCAGCTTGGAAAATAACTTTTAATTTTTTTATTTTTTTTTGCTTTTTGAGACAGGGTCTCGCTTTGTAGTTCAGGCTGGCCCTGAGCTCACTATGGAGCCCAGGCAAGCCTCAGACTCAGCAATCCTCCTGCCTCTGCCTCCCCAGTGCTGGGATTACAGACGTGAGCCACCACGCCCAGCACTGAATAACTTTTAATTTTAATTTTAGACTCACAGAAAGTTGCAAAAGAATCTTAGTGGTTGATATATCCTTTGTAAGCCTCCCCTTGTATCTTACATAGTTATACAGTATATCAAAATAAGGAAACTTGCATGAGTATGTTCCTGTTAGATGATAGATCTCATTCTATTTTCATCATTTAAAAAAAATCTGTGTTTGTTTGTATATGAGGTTGTTTTGAACACTTTTGATTAAAAATAATCATGAAAAATTTGCATAGATACATTTTTTTCTCTTGCTTCTTTAAACTGTGCTGCTCCTTTCTGTTTGATGGTGCCCAAAAGACTGGCAGTACAAGGGGACTGTGATTTTCCCGTTACTGATTCTGGTTGTGCCTCTCTCCCCTGATCTCCAGGCAGTTCAGTGCACCCCCAGAAGATGGCTCAACCTGCAGGAATACCAGAGCAAGAAGCTGATGTCTGACAATGGAGTGAGAGTTCAAAGATTCTTCGTAGCAAACACTGCCAGTGAAGCTCTGGAGGCCGCCAAGAGATTAAGTAAGCTCATCCTGACGGGGGAAGAAACATGCTCACTAAATAAGTGAATTCATAGGCAGTCGCTTCCCACTACTGCCATTTAGTTCCTTTGCTGGGGATTATACCAACAGGGACAGATGCAGGGGAGAACTTTGAATGTGCAAAAAAAAAAAAAAAAAAAAAAACTCAAGTAGGGAAAGTTGATTCTTTCACAGGAGATAGCAGTGCGTGATGTCACTCTGTGTTAATGTCTCAAGTTCCCAGACTCCATTCACCCACTTCCCTTGGCTCTGATCAGTAGCTGGGAGAAATAGTAGTGACAGATGTAGGGGTCCCCGGTGGGGACAGGCCAGGCGTGATGGTTGACATCGCTTCTACGCCTCTCAGAAGCCGAGAGGAGTTCGTGTGACTGGAGGAGAGCAAGGAGAAGGACACGTATTTAAAGTCCAGATGATTCTGGCTCACTGGTTTGTTTATTTCCTCCCATTACCAGACCTGGGACTTTGTGTCAGATTTCCCTTTTCTTATGTATGGACTAAAACTAATAGCATTTTGGTCTCAGTGCTCTTGTGATTCTTTCAGGGAAACTGTATACTGTGATAGTAGAAATTATGAGTAATATTTCAGTAGAACTTATAATTAATATCCCTAGATTTGGACTGAGACATTCACAATTAAGCCTCGCTCCTGGTTTTTATTAATGTCAGCCTGGACTGTCAGTGTCCAACAGAAACAGAATATGAACCACACACATTTTACAAACATTTCTAATAATCACACTGAGAGGAACAAAAAGAAATAGGTGAAAGCAACCTTAATAACACATCTTATCTGTTATCAGTAGCTCATAGTTTTGGTTGTTAGCGTCACAAATCTGGTTAGTATCTTGGACCCACACCACCTCCGACTTCTCCTGCGCACATTGCAGGTCCTTAGGGTCACCCCCGCGACTGACAGCAGCGTCCATGGTGTCGTTTTGGTCAACAGAAGGATTTGTATCGGCATCCTTTTTCCATAGCCTTAGAGAGGAATTGTTTCCTCCCAGAATGAAGAATAGAGGATTTGTAGTCATTTGTAGTTTTCAGAGGCTCAATTGGGAGGTAGAGAACAACTTCTATTTTAAAACAATTGAAAATTGGGTTTCCTTTTCAGAAACTATCAAAATGAGTTTTTATTGTGAAAAACTCTGGGGACATTACTAACCCCGGGAGAGTGAACTATGGGTATGGATCCAGTCCAGGGTAGTTTTTCCAGCCTTTGCCCAAGAAGGGGCCGTTGGAATTTTAAAAACTAATCTGGATACCTAGTTTGGTGAATGAGTGAGTAATCTTTTCTGTATTCAGTAGTCATTTTGTTGTTAGAAGGTGTCTTTTGTTTTCTGTTGTTGAATAGTTTCAATCTGAGAGGAAATTTATAGCATTGGAAGAGGGGACCCTGCCAGCTGGAAATGATCGGGATGGAGTGAGTTGATAGTAAATATAAACGGAAGTGTGTGCATCCTTGTCCTGTGATCCCTTGGAGACAGCACAGTGGGAAGGAGCCGACGGCCTTGTACAGGGTTTATGTTCTTGCCACTGCAAGACTGACAGGAGCCAAGAGCACAAGTGGAACTTTACCTAATGGATTTGAGGTTGATTAAAGCTCTATGACATATACACATCTTCTTGATTGTCCTAAAAATGTGTTGTCTGCCTCATAATTATGATATTCTACCTGGAAGAAATTATATAGGATATTAATGTGCTTAACAGGCAGTAAGTATTACATAAGACGATACTGGCATCAGCAGCATCAGGAGCTTCTGTTTTCAGGTGGTTGATTACTAACGTGTTTCAAATTCACAGACATATCAGAGACATACGATGATCAGTATTTTGTCAATCATTTATTAAAAAGTTGATACTTAAAAGTTTGTAAATAATTAAAATCTAATTTACCTTTTTTAACTTTTTCATATCTTGATGTGTTTTGAATTAAAATGACATCTCAGAAAATATTCTGAATATGATGATTGTTCACTGTCTGTATGATTTCCAGCACAGTCTCTGGATGGATTTTCACAGAATCCTCTTCCTTTGTGTCTGGACCCACAGTTCTGATCCCTGTCAGCTGTGTCTATGGCTGTTCTTGCCCACATGGAATTGATCCTCTTTTGGTTACCTAAAGCTTCTCTCTGGTTTCTCCTCATCTGCTTACTCAGTAGAGCTAGCTTCCAATCATCTCTTAGGCCAGTATGCCTGCCATATGCAGTCATTTGTCAAATCCTGTTGTGATTACTGTGATGGTGTTACTTTATGGGCAAGCAAACAGGCAAGATGAGGTTAAAATACTTGGCAAAGTTAAAGAGCTAATAACCCGCGAAGCTGGGATTTGATCCTAGCCAGATTAGATTTAATTTGCTCCCCATCATTTTCCTCTTTGCTAGCTTGGTGATGATATTCTTGGGAGATTGTTTTGTGTAGGTCAGCATTTTTAAGATTGAAAATACATATTAATAAAATTAGAAGATTCGATTAAAACTAGATTCGCCAGAGTCACTGGTGCAATTTATAGAAACTAATCTGCAGATATTTTCTTAATGATTCATTGTGTTGTAACTCTTTCGGCAATAGACCCCTTTGCTTTGTAGTTATGGAAAGTTTGTTAATATGAACATTTTTAAAAAATGGGTTGTGCAAGCTTTTGTTTCTAAAATAGCTCATAGTGATAAGATATTGAGAAAGATCTTAATTTTCTTGCACTGAAAATGGATTTATTGGAGGAGTAAATTTGATTTGGTGAGTAGAGATTTTAATATGTGGGTTATATTCATTTCTGCAGTAGCATGTAAGGGCTACTTTTTGTTATCAGCTTTTCAGAATTTTTTCCCTTGCATGCAGTTATTTTGGGAGACTTATTAATAATGTACTTTTCTCTTGTGGATTAAAATTAATGAATGCAATCAACAGATAATTACTGAATACCTACTGTGTGAATCACTAATCTTTATGTTGCCTTTTCAGTACTCTTTACAGAGAAATGCACGATTGTGTCTCTCTAAAACTCCAAAGGCCTGTCTTGAAAGAATATTTGCACATAAATACATGAAACTGTCCTCATACTACTTACTACCTTTCAGTTTTTGGAATCTTGACAATTTACTAATTATTTCCTTCATGTTGACAGGAGATGCTCAAGTTTGATTAAGCAAGAAAAAGTACATTTAAAAAATGCAATTTTATTTTTTCCCAGCCAGGAAAGAAAATTGAAATGTGAATGGAGAAATTAATCTTCTGTGAGCTAATGACACATACCCTAAAGTGGAGATAAGGAGCTTTTATTGAACTTGGCTAGCTTGACTTGCTTTCAGCTAAACATGTTTCCATTTATCAATATGATAACTTATTCTTTGCATTTTATATAATCATGTCTTAAAACCTCGTGAATTACTTACGCCATTAAGGAATTGTACTTCATGCAAAAAAGGAACAGCTGCCAGCTCATTGCTGAGTGATATCAGCTGTTAGTCCTGGAGGCAGCTAAGTACATTGGCAGCCCCCTTGATGTCAGGTGGTATCGATATGGTCATATGACATGATGTATTTAGGCTCTTGCAGAAAGATCTTACATCGTGTGTGTTGAGATGATGCCCATTTTTGTCATATAATGACAAGCAGGATAACTTTGGATTTCTGTGCAGTAAATCTTTTTGCCAGCTGCCCATTATTTTTAATCAAGAGTCAGTAATACGAAGATGCTGCTTGGCTAATGGCACATGGGTTCCGTCAGAGGCTGAAGCAGAGTCTGCTTCAGGAATGACAGTGCTGGCCTCACCAGATAGGCTCCTGTGGTGGGCCTGATTATGTTCTGGCTGCTCTTTCATTTTCTGAGCCTGATTGTCTGGCTTTCTTGGTGATAATATGAGTTTCCCAAGAACTTTTCTGTGATTTGGGTTGTGCTTATTTGAGCTAGAGTTAAACCTGTTGCTTGTTGCTAAGGACTCATTCAGATAGAGACTACAGCATTTCACACAGATTCCATGAGAGAGCACCTAGACTCTATGTATTATTGTTACTCAGAAAATTTTCCTTTAGTAACATTTACTTGGAGATGCTCATTGAAGCAATACTGGAATTGAAATTAATAGTTTGCTCTAACTGTACTTTAAAGAGGAATTCATTTAACAAGTTGTTTCTTTTAATAACATTTCCTACTGCCTCTGTTTTTGCAGAGATCCTCCTTTTGTGTAATACCCGTTTTTCTTTTCTTGAGTCTGCAAATATCACTGATCTTCTCTGGTCTTCTTAGAATTTCTAGGCCAGGACATATTTACTGCCATTCTGAAAAGAAGCAGCAGAAGAGCTGCAGAGTAAGCAGCCACCTCTGGACAGACTGGGCCTCAGGCTTTCTAGAAGTGTGAAGTAACTTCTTTTCGGTTTCCTTAGAAACAAATGGGAATAGTGCTTTGGAAGTCAGTGCCTCACCTTGAATTTTTGGAGTATACTAAGGCAAGGATTACTTGTCTTTGGATTACTGGAAGAGCATAATAGTGGTTTCCACAAACACGCCCCTTACCTACTGTAAATCTTTAGCATAATAGTAGCTGACTGTACCTCTCAGTACCTTTCCCTGAGGGATACAGAAAGTAATCTTTGTATTTATCCACTTGGCATTGCAGATGGCCAGTTATGTGCACATGTGCAAACTGGGATTAATGCTCACATGATGCCACGTCTAACAGGTTTTGTGTATGTTTACCTGAGGATCACAGAGAGTAAAAATATATCTACACCCCTCTAAGGTTTTTTTTTTTTTTTTTTTATTTGCAGTACCGGGGATTGAACTCAGGCCCTTGTGTGTCTAAGGTTGGTGGCGTGGTACCACTTGAGCTAAATCCCCAGCTCTAAGGTTTTTTTTGTTTTTTTTTTAAGTTTTCATTTGATTTTTCTGATAGAAGTAACCTAGGTCAGTGCAATGGCACATGAAAAACCAAATTTGCAAGTTTGGGAAGAGGTCAAAAGTAACTCATCAGATTACTCATGCATGGATGATGAAGATGATCAATTATGGTAAAATCCATGTTTTATAACAGAAGAGGGGTGTGAATGGGTGATGATGATGATGATGATGATGACTTTGATGCTAGCTGTGTCAGCCAGAATTCCTATAACACTGAAATGGAGCAAGAATCAATTAATACAAGCACCGAGAATGCAAATCACCTTGATTAAGATGTCAAAGAACAAAGTAATGGGACTACGTGTTTGACTAGTCAGAATGTTGCACAATGGTCCAAAAGTAGGGTTAGAACTGGGTCTGCAATTATAGTGAGGGTCTTGGCAGGGTTGAAGCATAGTAATCAGAATGCCAGGCCTGCCATTCAGTGTTGGAAACTGTAACAGATGAAATGGTTCAGGCTGCTGTGAAATACAAGTAAAATGTCCTATATTCCCCTATAACCATATTAAGTAAATTATTTATTATGATACTTCACTAGCTGGACTGAAAGCATGCATAGGTCTGCTGTACTTAACAGAGATTTCTCATGGTAATTGTAGAAATGTAAAAGACTTAATGGAAAAGTGATAGATCAAAATATGACAGAAAAATTTATGTCCTTGTAGATTAAAAGACTGTTTTTAATTTAGAAATTTATCCTAAAACTCAGCTGTCAGGTCCATATTTGTATAGTAATAACCAGATGATGTTGTGAGCAGACTTGTTCTGGTCCCCACAGTGATCAGAAGGTGACACACTGGACAGCTAGCTCGCCAGCTTTCCAGCTGTGTAACATGTGCTGATGGAGCACAGGTTGCCCCGTGTAGGAACTGTGTGCAGCAACAAAGCAGGGATTTCAAATGATTTGCTACAACCTCAAAACAAAGAATCGTATAGTACAATGCTGGGATTGGTCTCATATATAGCAAAGAAAAACAAACTGGGATTGATGATGTCAACATTACATATGACAGAAATATGGATAGGGAAACTTTGAAAAAATGGAAGTCTCGGAAACTTTCTACAGCGAAAGCACAGGTGGAGTAGATGTTGCTTAGTTATACAGCAACTATGAAGTCCAGTGATTGGGCAATGATTATATTTTCCTCAATCTTAAACATGTTTGCATAAATAGTTTGATATTTTACAAAGAAAATAACAAATGCAAATACCACAGCGACGTTTTCTTAGGGGAATGAGACTGAAAAAAAAATGTTGCTGCCCAGGGATCTTTGCAAAAAATACAGTGGAGCACACTGGTGGGCTGACAGGTAAACAGGCAGGTGGAACTTCCCAAAGACCTATGACAGCAGGAAAAAAAAAATGAATTGTTCTGTACAAGAAAGAAAGTACAGGCAAACACAACACACATGGTATCAGTGTAAAATGATACTTGTGTGTGAAACATTAAATTTTCGTGAAGACTGTGTGACAATTGAAGCAAAGATTATTTTCTCATAGAGTTCTGTTGGTATTTTCATTGTAGTTCACTCACATAGGTTTTTATTTTTGATGTTATCTTTTAGGGTTAGCAAGTGCACAGCTGATATGAAAATGTTGATGTCTATTCTAAGTACTCATTACACATTTGTTACTTTGTTGATAGCTGATTTCCCTGCAAAGTGCACGTTGTATAATAGTAAGCATAATAATAAGCTCCTGACAGAACAGGAAGAGAAGTGACAGGAATGGCCTGCCGCATAGCAAAAGAAAGCTAAGCACATGTGTTTGTGGGTAAATAAGATGTGTGTGTGGAACATGCAGTTGTCATGTGTGGGAACTGCCATGGGTGTGATGATTGAAGCAAGGATTATTTCTGTGGTGATGTTTGTGTTTACATTGAGTTCATATAGGTTTTTATTTATTATACTATCTCAGGTTTTTTAAGCAAGTACACAGCTGATGTGAAATTGTTAATGTGTATTTTAAGCACTCATTGCATATTTGACATTTTATTGATAGCTTATTTTCTTACTAATTAGGCATTATATTGAAAGTAAAGAATATTTTGTAGAGTACTCTTGGTATTTTCATTGTAGTTCATATAAAAATTTATTTCTGGTGGTATCTTTTAAGTTTTGTAAGCAAGTACACAGCTGTTGTAAAAATGTAGATGTTCTAAATTCACAATGAATATTAAATTTTTTGCACTTGCCAGGCAGGCATAGTGCCACTGAGCCTTCTCTCTGGCCCCATTACTTTATTTTGTTGATATTTTATGTGTCTGTTAACTACACATTGTGTAATATAAGAAGAATGTCCTGACAAAACAGCAAGATTAGAGAAATGTCAAGTGTTTCCTACAAAAAGGCCAAGAAAGCAAAACACACGTGCTGTCGTTGTAGCTGATACATGTGTGTGGGGTGTGCTGTTGTTATTCATGAAGGTTGGCCTAGGTTGATAATTGGAGTAAAGATTAATTTTCTATAGAGTTATGTTGGTATTTTCAATGTAGTTCACTTAGCTGTTTATTTCTTTTGTTCTTTTTTATGCTTTGCATGCCAAAATCCAGATGATGTTGAAAATTTTTATGCTCTTTTACACTCAGTAAATCTTAAAAATGAAAAAAAAATTTTGTGATTTTTTTTCTGTTTAAGCAATCTTTGTTTAATATAATTAAACTTGTAAAAGTAATGTCATCATTGGAAATATGCTCAAAAATAAATATGGGTTTGACATGTTTCTGTAACTTTACCACAAAAAATGTTAATGTTTCTAAACAATAAAAATAGTAGTGGTATCACTTAACTTCTAGGCCCTTTCTGACTGGCATCTTGCCAAGTATTTTACAAGCATTAGCCCACATAATCCTTACTTAAAACCAAAGGAAGATGCTTTCCTTTAAGGAGTAGTTCCTAATGTTGCCAGATTTATTTGTACCCATAATTCCCATAATTGTGCATCTCTAGTGAGTAAATGTGTCTCTCAATACTGGAGTTAATACGTAACTTGTTTTCTAAGGCTACCCCATTGCAGAAGGCCCGGAAAGTCATACTAGTGCACGATCTCATTTTCCCAGACTTCTTCCTGTGTTGTTTTTCTCTGGTGTCTTTGACTCTCTTCATTTTATGATTGAATAGTTCTATACATCTAAAGGATGCGTTATATAGTTGAAAATGCGAAAGAATTTTCTGGGGTAAATGACATAGGAGCTAACTCCTTAGCACCCCTATATGGATATAGTAGCCTTTTAAAATGCACAAATCTTCTGATTATCCAAAGAGTATGCTCATTATTTTAATCTTGGAAAATATAGAAAATTAACAAAAAATAAAAATCTCTAATTCCATTACCTAAAATAAACTTATTAATATGAACATATTTCTCTTTGTATTTTATTTATTCAGCAATAATAATTTCAGTGTGCATATTTAAGTTGCATAATTGAAATGGAATGTTTGTAAATTTGCGAAAGTACTATGAGTACAGTTTTTCTTTAAAATTTTACTTTTAAAGTTCTACATTGTAATGTGTTACCTACACATTAACCTTTCTTCAAAAATTTTTAATAAATGCATGGTAGTCTCTAGAGTGACTGTATTATTTTCCATTGTGATCTTGTCTTTTGTGCTTGCTGTTTGTTTGGTATGGGCTGTGGAGAAGCTAGTTTCTGTTGCACATACATTGCCCATTCTCCATAGCCCAGGGGGCCTAGTACAGTAGTTATTTCTTGCGTGTAGCAGTCCTGTGTGGTGTTCTTGCTCTGTGTCAAGAAGTCATTCCTCTTTAGCATTTTGTTCTACCGTCTTCAGCTCGACAGATCATCATCTTCCAGCTGCTCCGCAGTGGCCTGAACGAGTTTCCCTGGACCACGTCATCTTGCCTCGTAGTCCAGCAGCCGGCTTTCTTCACACGATCTCAACTTTGAGGGAGGTTGGGACACAGAGTTTCAATCCCTGCTTAGGAAGAAAAAGAAATGGGTTTGGTGATCCATAGCACTTTCTTCCCCAGATGTGTCTGGAATCTTGAGAAAATTTGTTTTGTTGCTTTAGGACTTAAAACAAACAAGGATATATAGTCATGGGAGACTAATTCATTTAACAGTTGCAGAGCACTTGAAGTGGATCACATTGAAGATGTTTGAAGATGAGTACAAATACTTGATGCTTTCAAGGTGTTTACTCCTGCTAGGGAGACAGGTGTGTGAGCCTGTGGGAACACAGAAGGTAAAGACGTGCTCAGATGTTGTTGGCGCACAGAGGGGAAGAGGATACTGGGTGCGTAGGGAAGACTTCATAGTAGAAGTAAAAACGATGTTTTCTCTCCTGTCACCTGTCATTGGATCTAATAGAGTTAATGAGCAAACTTTGTTCTAACCCTAGAATATAAATATCAGGTATTGTCTAGAATATAAATGTTAGGCACTGCCTTCCTTTTGGAGTCATGAAAATAATACCTCAAAATAAATTGGCAACAAATTGCATTAGTGTGTAAAATTTATGAAATTTATTGTGTGTTGCCCAGTGGAAGTGGAAGTGGACCTTCTGAGGAAGATCTGTGCGCACTCCCTTAGGGGTACGCTTTTGAATGAGGTAAAAGTACTCCTTGCCTTCATAGTCAGGAACTCTGTACAAGGTCATCAGGAGGTCAAATATTTACCAGCGAAACACTGTAGTAAAAGACATTTTGCCATTATTCCCCTTCAGAATTCTCTAACTTCAAATACTTTTCATCATTCGTGCCCTTTCCAGACCTGCTCTGAAAGTCTTCTTTAGGGATTGTTTTTAGTTGTGCTGTTGTGGCTGCCTCAGTGTCCTGCTTTGATTCAAAATATTTCATAGGCATTTTGACTTTCAGGCAGAGGCAGAAGTCATGTGTGGCAGAACCAGTGAATAAAGTGGATGGGAACTCACCATAATGTTTTTATACACCTGCCTTTCCTTCAGATGACATTTGGTAGCAGCTTTCACTGTATTTTTTGTCATACTTTGTAAACACAGTCAAGAATAAAGGACTTCCAGAACTACTTCAGAAAATGATAAGAACAGTGGGATATGTGTTTTCAAAGTAGGATTATTTAGAGATGAATGGCAGTGTTTCTTTTACTGTACTTAAACTGTATTTAAACATTCACTATGTTTTTGATCACCCCTTGTACCTGAAAAGGCAGTGGGCACATTCACAAAGTAATGGTATTCTAATGATTAGAATGTTCGTATCTAACATCCTGATGTTTTAGAAGACAACTCATCTTCTTTTACCCTTACACATTTTTTTTTTTTTTTGCCCTTAAGTAGCTCACACTTTAACAAAAGTTGAGCTTTCATTTACTCATGTACTCATCAAATATTTACTGGCTGTCTATTCAAGGTAGTGGAAAATACAGAGGCTGATATGTCTTTGGAACTTGGTGTTTACTTAATAAACATTGTTAAGTGTTTTTTTTTTTAATCTTGTCTCATTGAATCCACAGGAGACCTTTCTGAGATGCGTATCTTCCTTATTCCTAGTTTATAAAAGAATCCTAATCTAAGAATCATTTCAAAGTTCAGGCAAAATGGATTACCTCTGATTGTTAGAAAAGGTAAAACAAAGGACTAGGCTCGGGCCTGTAGTCTCTGAGTCTAGTTTCCAGGTTGCTTGCTTACCTTTTTCCGTAACCCTGATCCATCTCTTCACATTCTCTTCTTTCTCTGAGTTTTACTCAGAACAACACAGACTGTACTTGTTATCAGCAAGGAGCTCTCTTAGGCCTGGAGGTGGCTGACATGTTATGTCTTCCCCTTGTATCCTTTTAGATTGATTTTATTAGTAAAAATTTCTGAAGTCCTGGTACTTTCCCATCTCCTTCCATGAATACTGCAGACAGTGTCATTAGCTGAATAAGAAACTGGGTCTTTTGTTTAATGTTACAAAGGTGTCCTTAATATAGAAACGTATCCGCTATCAAATTTTGATGTCCTGGGTCCGGGATTTCTCACAGTGTTAGCATGCCTGCCTTGCAAGCACAAGGTCCAAGTTCTATCCCTGGTTCTGGGGTGATGGATGTCTTTTAACTCCACAGTGTTTGGAATTTAAAGGAGATTTTTGTGAATATTGAAGTCCTCAGGAAGGTGTAAGCTAGAATTTTCCAGTTGGCCAATAGTATGGAAGTGTAACTAATATCAGAAAGCAATACTTTCAGTGCTTCTATTTTGACTTCTGTAGCTAAAGGCCTACAAATTCATACCAAGCCCAACAACTTTTCATTTGTCTTAACTTCCTATGATTTCAGAAGAAGTCATTTTTTAGATGGTTGTGGTGATGTTAGGGACTGATATCTAGGTGCTATTTCATGAAGAAAAGTAATAAAACAAAAAATGTGATACAGGTTTCTCTGGTTTTTATAAAATTAAGTTCAATTATTCAGTTCCTTTAGAGTTTTTAATTTAAAATTGTGTGAGTGGTTAATAAGCCATTTGTAGCTTTGCTTTCATTTTGATTATTACTTGTTTTCAGCAGTGAAAATCTTTTACACTGCAGACCAGAACAGGACCAAGGTTAGATTACCTTCTGACCCATTGGGCACCATTCCATCAATATATAGTAATTTACTCAAAATATTTTGGAATATTTGAGCATAGTGTGAACACAGTCTAAGTAATCAGCAGTCCTTTGTAGGCCATGTTTGGCTGCCTCCAAGGTGGTAACTTCATGATGAAAGGGCACGGTGGAAGAAGGTTGCCCGATTCCTGACACTGGAGAAGCAGAGTAGGAAAGCCAGAGAGGAGAGGGTTAGGGATTGGATAGTCCCCAAGGCCATGCTTATCCTGGGTTTTTCTTCCAACTAAGCTCTAATTCCTAAAGGGTCATTCAATATGAACTCATCTGTGGCTTAACCCTTAGAGGAGGTTAGTGCCCTCACATTCCAGCCACATGTCCAGGAATCTTTTACCCATTCACCCTGGCAATTAAGATTGAGTGGCACAAGCATCTTAGTAATTGTGTAGGTGGTATAGATTGAATAGGATCCAGAAAGTCTGTATTTGAGACCACCAAATCCTAACCACTAGACCACGAGGAAGAAGGTCTGTATTTGAGATGTAATGTTTTGTTCTTCTGGGGAGTGACTATAGTGGTTATGATTAGATATTGCCAATTTCTTTTCCTATTAATCTAGTTCATGTCTTGAAGAACTGGAAAGACTAGTTGGCCAAGTATCTGTACTAGGACTATTTTGAGATGTTTATTGAATTAATACCTGTTCATTTGTGGGGATGCCCAGATTATTACCTTGAATAACTTTCTTGGCATATTTGGGTTCAGTTTTTTTTCCCCTTATGAACTGAGAATAATGGTTTAGTGGTACTTGGAGGAAATATCCTGTGAGAGATCATATATAAAGCTACTCTGTGAGGTCTCACCAATAAGATTCCCTTCCTTTTCCACAGGACAATAAATTTCAGGTTCATATAGCTTTGCTTTTTTTTGTCTTATGTTGTTCCTTGGACTTGTGGGTGGTAGTGATGGACACATTTATGGAAGGTACTTCTGATAGTGATAGATTTCTAATAGTCACTCTGCCACTGTGTCTGGACTGCTGGCTATGGGACATAATGTGTTCCAGTCTCCTGCTCAATGCTACATTGCAAGGTTAAAAGAGAAAGTCAGGGTTGAGGATTATACAAGTAGTACTGTGCCTACCTTGAAAACACAAGGGCCCAAGTTCAGTTCCTGGTATTGCAAAAGAAAAAAAAAAAAAGGAAAGAAACTCAAAGACAGTGTAAAAGAAATTGGGAGTCAAGTTGACCAGTGCTCAAACAGGCGAGGCTGAACAAGCAAAGACCCTGAACGCCCAGAACTGTGCATGTTACTGGGGACATTATAGTTGTAACAGAGCTATGTGAAAGGATGTATAGTTGCTGTGGACACATTACTGATGCAGGCAAGGCTTGTAAAGGAAAAGAAAAAGCATTCTTGAATTAGGAACTAATTGAATAATATGTTATAGTTAATAATTAACCTTGTCTGTTTAGTGATGAAAGTTTTAACTCTAGGAAGAGAATTTGGGTAAGAGCCACTCTGACCACTGCATAAGGTTGTAGGCTTTCACTGGACTGGCTTCTCAAAACAAGCGCCTTGTGGGATCACCTCTTTACACAGCCTGCTTTGGGCAGAGTCAGTAGGGCAGTACTTCCCAGCTCAGCTGTCTGCCTGTTTAATACCAGAGCTCCGGCTAAACCAGTTTCTGCTGCTTTTCTAGGCCAAGATCTTGGGCAGATTACTTGACTTTCTTGCCTTAGTTTCCCATCTACATGAGAAACGAATAATATTTCCTTTATGAAAGAGTTACTGTGGGTGTCATCATTACTTTATATATAACTCATTTTGTTAATACAATTATATCAGTGTATGGTAATCAGTCTCAACTTTAAAGATGCAGTGAAAGGCTTATTGCTTTATTATCATTGTCAATATTTGCGGGTAGACCTCCTGCTACATTTCCTTGATTTGTAGACACAAAACCCATGGCAGAATTATTTAGTTGTGTAGCGAATTGGAAACTATATGTCATGATGAACTCTTAAGTGGCAATTGATACAGATTTCTCTTGTTTAGTTTTTGACAATTTGAGATTTTGGGGGGATTAGTGCACCCCATTTAATAAATGTAGTATACTGTGAAAAAGTTTTGATCACCTAAAATGCAGTCATTTTTGAATCTTAGCCCATTAAAATTTTACTTGGTTTTCCCTTGCCCCACATTATCAGAGTCTGTTTTCTCTCTTTTTTTTTTTCCCCCTAGCCCAGGCAGCTCACCTCTCTGCTCTTTTTAAAGTTTTGGATTTTTCTCTGCATCTTCGTTTCCCCCTGTGTTCTTTTGGGCACGTGATGTACCGAGTCTCGGAAGTCATCCTTTGTCTGGGCGCGAGGGGAGTTTCTGGACAGACACCGAGAGCTCTGGAGCAGGCCGAGGGCGTTCCTCTGGCCCAGCGCACTCCAGCAAGTGACACGAGGTCGGTCAGTGGACAGTATGTACTTTTCCTGGCACACAGGCCTGTCGTGAGTGGACCAAACAGAAGAGTCATTATTCAGTTGGTTTATCTCTGTAACTATAAATCTAGAAGATTTTTAGAGTAAGTTCAGGGCTGGAAAGATAGCTTAGTGGTAGCAAGGTTGCCTAGCATGTCCGAAGCCCTGGTTTCCACCCCCAGTGCTAGAAAAACAAACAGTTCATTTCTTTCAGTGGAGTATCTTTTCCTGCTTGGAAAAACTATAAAACTTCGTAGAATGGAGAAATAGATTAAAGCATACTTAGCACTCCAAACAATGTGGTGAAAAAGTCAAACCCCATCCAGCTCTTCAAGGCCACGATAACTTAGAGTTCTTAGTAGCTGGAACACTTAGAGAGGCTTACGGGAAGGGGCATAATGGAAATATTTTAAATGATGCCTAACTTTTATATGCATATATAAACCAGCCCAGTTGTCTAGTACACTAAAATATGCCACAAGTAGAAAAATGACCTCGAGGTCTGGATTGAATTTTGTATTCCTGGCATTGGCGGAGTTGAGAAAAGGCTCACAGGAGACCATTGGATGGCTTCCGGGAAGGCTGCACGTGAGAGCTTGTGTGGGCTCAAGGCAGTCTAGGTGGCCAGAGTACTCCAGTCTCAGTACAAGGCCAGTAATGGAGCATCCAGGATGCGGCTTGTTCCTTTAGTGCAGTCACATTATGACTATGTTAAGTAGGAAAGTTGGTTCCTTAATTCAGTATGTATTTATGATATGCAGATAATGATGCTGGAGATGTGACTGGAATAGGCATCTTTCAGGATGGGCTTTGGATTTTAGTAAGAAGAATTAGAAAATGAACATGTAGATGGTTATAAAATAATACCCTAAGATTGTCAGTGTTATGAGGAAAATACAAGGAAGTAGTGGGATAGTGACGGAAAGCTAAGGCTGTGGCCATTGGTCAAGGAAGGGTTTGTAAGCAAACAGCCTTGCGATACGAGATGTGAATACTGAACAGCTCCAAGAAGAGCTAAAGGGAAGAAGAGCCTTGTAGGCAGTTGGAACACATGGATAAGGAACTTGATGACTTCAGGGGACAGGAGTGTGATCCTGGAGCCTGCGGTAGTTGTCAAGGAATGTAAGGAGTTGAGGTCGAAGAGACCCTGAGAGTCTAGGTCAATTTAGACAGAAGAGAGATAGTAAAACCTTCTGATAGGATTCACTCTTCTGATATTTACCTCAAATGAACTGTTCAAATTTTAATCATTTTACCAGTGTTAAGTGGATCCCTCTCCCATACGAATTCTCCATCTCTCACAACAGTTAAAGGTCAGAGATGTGTGCTGCGGTCACCCTGAAGACTTATTCATTGGCACTGCTGGCAAGTCTGAGAAAAAAGGGCCATATATTTAACTATCAAGTTTCATGTCTTTTACTAAAAATATAGAACTAAGTGAGCTTTGAACATAAATACAGACATGGTGTTGGTTATTTTACAGCTGTTCTTAGGTGGCACATGTCTTCATCTTCACATGATTTATAGTAATGTACGTAATGTGTTGGAGACTAACAAATCAAAATCTCATTTCAGATGTGTGACAGTAATGTTGGGCTGACTTACTGTTTCATGTGTTAGATTTCCGATAAAATTACTGGAACACTTCCTCGAAAGGAGTAAAAAAGGAACAATTGGAGTGTCTGATATTCTGCTACGTGTACCTTCTTATCAAGAGGAAGTCACTCATAAATTGTTATGTTAAATAGTATAACAGAGTGCTTCAATTTAGCAAGACTCAGCAATTTAAAAGCTTTTGATAGCAGAAAACTTAGAAGTAGCAGGGTACTTCAGAGAAAACCGACCAATTTTAGTTTTTATTTATTATAATGATTTTTTTTACTATTAAAGACATTTACTCCACAATAACCAGATGTGTAACAGAGGCAGCTGCATCAAATGTTCATTTTTATGCGTAACACTGGAACCCTGAGACAAGGCCTCTTGTTATGCTGAATGAAATGGTCTTTCCCTCGTCTGAACAGCTGTAGAACAGAATGGCAGCAGCATCTCCTGCCTCTAAGTGACCATCTATTTTTATGGGATTTGACAGGTAATTTATTAATTTTAAGAGGTTTGTTTTAGTAAAATTTTGGCAATTGTGCAGGCAGCAGCATGTTGAGAATTTTTTAGGCCCTTTTAAAGATCAAATAGAATCTTTAAAAATGTTTCTTTCCTTTATTTTGGAATGGATAAAAGTATTTTCTGGTAAGGTCCAGACTGTACATTTCAGTGACATATTTGAACGTTACTATTTTGGTTTTAGCCAGACTTAGAAATGTTAACTCTTCAGTAAAGAAGGAATTTGCTTAGATTTACTCTTTTAGCATCATTTCATGTTGTTACCTTTTTAATATAAATGTGATAAATGTAAAACAAGTGGTGAGTTGCTTTTTAAACCCCACCCCCTCCCTTTCAGCTGTCATTGCACTTTCCTAGCGCCCTTCTGGCATCTTCTCACGTCTCGGGAGAGATGTCAGCTCTTTCTCACATGCATTTGTCACTTTTAAGGTTTCCCTGAATTACCGGGCAGGATGCAGAATGAAAAGAAACAGTAGTTATTATGCTGACTCTCGACATGGTGTGGGAATTCTTTATGATGGGTCCTTACTCATGTCTTAATACTTTATTTATTCCACTGTGCTTAGCCAGCCAGCCTTGCCTTGTTTTCTCCAGGTAGACCAGATGGCTAGAAACAGTATCCCCTCTTTTCATTTGGGATGCCTAAATGTTTTTAAGCCGAATGATCGTGCTGGCTCAACAGAGTCGAGCATCATCAGCTCTGTTTCTGCCTCTCAGTCACCAAGTGATGCCGGGAAACGTGATCCTTTTTTTTTTAGCTGAGTTCTCTCATCTATAATATGAGGTTTATGACATTTTCTTCCCCATTTCACTGGAATACCTTAGAAAAATGAATGAATGTGGAAATTGCTTGTTGGATGGCATTTGCTAAATGTAGCTTTTCAGAATGAAAGATTTTATAAATTAAAAATTTATTATTGATAGTATTGCTTTTAGATGGCGATGATGATTACAAGAGTTGGAGAGGATGGCGGTGATCATGGTCATGGAAGTATCAGGAGGTGGGAGGCTTTGATTCTAAAGCCAGACGGTCTTGTAGCAAATTCCTTTCATGTTACTTATTACTTATGTGGCCTTGGGTGAATTACTTTAAGCTTCAAACCCAGGACATCTCTGATTTAACATTGGAATTGAAGACTGAGTGTGCCTGTGTTCCTGACTATTAACAGCTGCGAGTTTCAAAACAAATTTGAAGATATGCTGTCCTCAAAACCAAAAGGAAAAGCCTAGAACTATATTCCAAAACGTTTGAAAATCCCAAATAACTGATGGCAAAATATAGGAGGAGCCAGACACGCTCTGAACTTCTTTACTTAAAATACTCATTAACAAGAACTCCATAGGGTCATAAGCATCACGCCAGTTGGAAAGGGTAGATTAATTGGCCACCTAAGGAGTAAAATCGGTGTATTGGACTTTTGCTGCAAAATTTGCTTACCTCTGATCTCAAAATCAATGACTCTCATTAATAGCTTCTCTTGCTCTAGCATTTCATTTGCAAAACAAAATTTCTCTCCATGCAGTCTATCGTTGGTCTTACCGAACTCTAAGGCAGCTTTCCGTGGGGGCCTTTTGCCGTCGGATTCCAGTGTCTGCCTTGCGAATGTGGCCGTAGGAGAGTCAGCGAGGACGGAGAGTCAGCGAGGACGGAGCCTCTTGATCATCAGCAGCTGCAGCGGCTGTGGAAGTCCTCGCAGCCACTCTTATTACCAAGAAAAGGAAACAAGCTTGTTTGAAAAGGAGAAATAATTGTTTCTCTTGGAAGTATATCATAGTGTAATAGCTGCATCTGTTATTATGATAACAGGGTGTGTTTTTGTTAGTTTAGGAAATAATTTGCTGGACGTTAGCATCATTTTACAGATGTTGAGGAAACCTATTATGGGAATAATGGAAATAAGCAGGACTGTCTTGGATGGGGAGCAAAGGTGGTCACAGGAGACAGCACTTTCCGCATGACCGATCTGTCGCTCTTATATTCCGGCTGCTGATTGGCAGGTGCTGGCAGCTGGAGACAGCACGCTGGTGCCGCAGAGAGTACTTTGCCTGCTCCTTAAGTAGGACAGTGTTCACCTGGTACCAGTGCTCGTTTTCCAGTGATTCACAGCACGCTCATTTTTCATTGTATGTTCTTTACTACCTAAAGGAGCAGAAGGGAGAGTCCCTGAGCATCTTCATGTGGTCAAGGCAAGGTTGCATCAGAAATGACTTAGGAAGGCTGGAGCCAAAGCATTGTTAAAGCGCAGTGCAGAGGGTTGGGGAGTTGAGTATTGGGACGTCTTCGGGTAGGAATGTGCCTGGGGTTGTCAAGTGACGGTGAGGAGTTCCGCCCAGCAGGAGCTGACCGGAAGGAAAAACCGCGTGAGCCGTGGGAACGGGGTCAGACTCAGGCACGAGAAATGCAGATTGTGTGGGGCTGGGCACTGATTAAGGTCAGGAGGCTGACTTCCGGTTTACGTGAGAGGGAAAACTGTTTTGCAGAGGTTGTGTTTATTTTTAACAAACTTATTGAGCTATATTTGGCATATCATAAAACTTTCCGATTTTGTATGCGTAGTTTGCCCATTTTCAGTAAATAGCCTAAGTTACCCAAGTATTATCAGTCCAGGTTCAGAGCGTTTTCATTCTTCTCACGCCTGTTTACTGTTGGTCCCCCCTCGACTCCTTGTCCCCAGGAACCATGAATCTCCTGGCTCTATTGATTTGCTTTTCTTTAATGGAATCATGCAACACACGGTCTCTTGTGTTTGGCTTCTTTGACTTAATCTAATGATGCTGAGGTGCATTCATATTGATGAGTTATTAGTACTGTCTTGTCTATGTCTGAGTGGTATTCTACTGTATGGATATAGCATAGCATATCACTTTTTAATTTTTGGCTATTATGATTAATTCTGTGTCAGTCTGTGTGGGATATGTTTTTGTTTGTCTTAGTTTAGGTAGGTTGTCAGCAGTTAACTGGGTGGAGCCAGTGTGATCACATTTCCCCTGGAGAGCAGTGGAAGTGAGGGTGCGTTTGTCATTCATCTGAGGGAATGCGCCCCTTTCATAACGGTGGGAAATAGAACACTGCCAGTAACACAGTAGGGGAAAAAGAGCTCCGAGGGGAAACACAGCCTTAGCCAGAACTCGATTTCAGCCTGCCCAGACTCTTAAGCCGAGAATCCAGTCACGTTATGCCAAACTTACGACCTACAAGCGTTATACAAGCATTGTGAGATAATAAATGTATTTTAATGTTGTTTTACGCCATTAACTTTATGGCAGTTTGTTATAACAACAAAAGAAAAGTAATACGGACCAGTCCCTAGGGATGTAGTGTTAACTTTGCACTTTACAAAAGTTTGCAGTGATTTTCAGCAGGAGAGTGATGTGATATTTTAAAGGAGTCCTCTGGATAAAACATCGTCATTGTAGCTTAAAGGATGAGAGGCTTGTTTTGTCTCATGGTTGGCTGGCTCCAGAACACAGACATGAAGAAGAAAAACTCCTCGACCAAGGGCACATGGAAGGCAGAGAGCCGGGGAGAGCCCGGGAGGAAAGGGCCAGAGAGCAGAGCAGTCCTACGCCCTCCCTCCTTTCCGTGGCTCCTTCAACGCGGTCGCATTTAGCTATGAACCCGTCTGTGTGTTCACCCCCTGGCGAGGTTAGAGCCTTCACAGCCCTGTCACCTCTCCAGGAACATCTCAGTCCAGTCCGCTGGCCCATCAGGATCAACCAGGATAATGTCTCTTCTCTTGGAGAAAGAATAAGCTTCCGGAGAAAGTCGGTTGTTGTTTAGAGACTTTCCAATTCTTTTCACAAACAGTTGTCTGTGGCAGAAGAGTGTACACTGTGATGTCCATAAGTGTGTGCGCTCAAGCTGGTCCCTAAGAATTCTTCCCGTGTAAAGGAAATACCTATGTGTGAAGCAGTTTTGACCAGAACCGTCTCAGTTTGGCTATATTTTTGGTTTGCTCTTGAGAGAGGTCCATCACGGGAGTGTTTTTTTTTTTTTTTTGGAGACAGGGTCTCGCTTTGTAGTTTGGGCTGGCTCTGAGCTCACTATGTAGCCCAGGCAAGCCTCGAACTCGGCAATCTTCCTGTCTCTGCCTCCCGAGTGCTGGGATGACAGGCGTGAGCCACCACATCCAGCATTATGGTATGTGGTGTTGATTGTTGGTGAGCATGAGTCTCCACGCCCAGCATTATATGTGGTTACCGGCGATCAAACTCAGGACCTTGCACTTGCGAGGCAGGCACAGGAACCACTGAGCTAAATCTCCAGCCCTTACCTCCTTGATTTTTAAGTCCTGTAGAGTTTTATAGGTAGACACCTGTGACTGAAATATTTTTATGTGTCTTTTTATCTATCTCATTTTGCTATAGAACTTAATATTGTATGTTCTGACATATGTGTTCTGTTTTTAAACATACTTTGACAATGATGCAGTCTGGTTGACAATTACACTAGACTCTATTATTACTTGTTCAAATTTTATTTTTCTAACACTATGCTGATTTGTTGTTCTGTCTACGTAGAAAGGAGTTAGTGTCCAGTTTGAAATCCTGCCGCTGGCCCACAGTCTCTTTTATCAGAAAAGAAGAGAAGCCAGGCCAGAATCTTTGAGTTTGGAAGTTTCTTCATTTGTGATTGAGGGGTTTATGC
Organism: Thryonomys swinderianus; assembly: GCA_004025085.1. NCBI lineage: Eukaryota > Metazoa > Chordata > Mammalia > Rodentia > Thryonomyidae > Thryonomys > Thryonomys swinderianus. Next base: position 16,905 of record PVIC010009263.1, on the reverse strand, counting down.
ACATTTAAATATGTTTGGGTTTCCCTCCTGGTTTAGTATTGAATGCAGTGCGAGTGAGAAGTTTTTAATTTTGTTCATTTTTTCAGATTTGTTAAGAAATAAGACCTGTCGTTCTGAAGGGCAGGATGTTAGACTATGATCACCATGTTAATTTTACCCGATTTCATGTTTCCTTTCAGAAAAACAAAGCTCTACCAGCTTTTGACATTAATTACATGAGGTGAAGAGAAATTATTCCTCATTTAAATTAACGTATCTTGACATTCTAAATTCTTCTAGTCTTAATCTCATAATTGTCTTATTTTGCCTGATTTATAAATTGTGAGTTTAGACCCTTACTTAATGAAAACATAATTGTAAATGGATCCATTATTGAGTAAGGGAAATTTTTATCTGAGAGTGAAACAATTTTATTTTTAGCTTTAATTATAGATTCTATTATAGATAACATACTGAAAATTTTAATTCATTCTTTTTTTTTAGGATTTCATAAGTATTTTCATCTTTGGAAAATATTATAAAATCTGAGAAGGATGTTTGGTCCGTGGCCCATTTGGATCCAGCCCAGGTGCCCCAGGAGCCTTTCTAAGAGACATGGCATGTGGTGCCAGTTTGCCTCATTCCCTTGGCCACCCAAGGATGCTGGCTCGGTGGGCACCCGTGTCTCCTCTGAGTGCCAGGCCAAGCTGCGTCTCACTAGTTCTACATGTTTATGGCAAACTAGACCAGAGAGGGGAGGGAGAGAGAGGAATCCTGTGGGTGAGTTCTCTGTCCTCCTTGGCCGCCTTCTTTCTCCCTTGCTGCTTCCTCACGGATTGACCCCCGACACAGAGGGCTCCTCATGGTCTCTGGAGACACCTCATCCCCCATGACCAGGCAACCGTCTCTGGTCTCTGATGCTTGCTGGTTACCTTAGCAACCCACCCTGTATGTCCCTCTCGTTCATCCCACGTCCTGCTTCTCTGGCCGCCTTCGCTGGCTTCTCTGAGCTTCCCCTTCAAATAAAGAGCAAATAACTTTATTCACATTGCTTTGCTCTTGTTTTATAGGTAAGCTAATGGAAGACATTTTGAAAGAATAAATGTTCATCTTTATTTTGTCTCTGTTCTTAGTGGATAACTAGATCCTTTCCTCCATCATAGCTGTGCTCTTGATAGGTGCCACCATTTCTTTAAATCTTGGATACAGATACAGCCTTTAAAAGTCTGTGTAACATATAGGTCACTACATATATTGGGTTTATGCTGTTTATTCATTATGCAACTTAGAATCAGCTGGAAGTAGAGGAAGGATTTTGAATTGGTGTGAATTGAAATTTTTCCCTGACCAGCTCCAAAATAAAAGCATAGAGAAGAAGGAAGATAAGTAATCATTTCCTTCCCAGTTTCCTTCAGCCTGCTCCCAGCTACTCTTCTCCCCAAGCTCTCTTCAGGTGCTGGGATTATAACAAGGTTATCCTTCAGTCTTCTGGCTTTCAGTTCTTTGATCACAGGGAGATTTGATTCCATTGCTCAATAAGATAAACTTGAATGAGGAGCTGTTTATAAAATATCTGGCACAATGCTGGCTACACTGTAATGCACATACGCTTTCATGGTAGAGCTATACCTGGTTGTGCTGGCTCTGTGTCATATCCTGAGATTTTGAAGAGGTCCTTTGTTTGCCCTCTACTCATTTAATCTTATTTGAGGAAAAAGCCATAAAAGACAGAGACCCTGGTGGGTTTTTCCACTGCCAAGAGTTTTGCACTGAGTATTAATTTTTTTTTCCAGTTAGGTCTTCACAGGTTGAAACACCAGTAGATTTTATTTTAATCTGTTGGTTTATAATGAGTATAAGTCTTATTTAACATTTAGTACTTAAGAAAAGTTAATGTTTCATCAAACTTTTTATATCTTTTACTTGGTACAAATCTATTTTTTTCTAGTTTATGGTTTACTTAAACTTACTAACCCAACTATTACTGGTCTTAATTATTTTTTAGTGGAGAGTTTAATGTATAGATATAGGTGTAGCTGCAGATATACATAAACACATGGTGCCACTGGGACCCTTTGCACTTAGCTACATTTCCAGCTCGATCAAGTTAAATTTTAGTATTTATTTATTTATTTATTTGTTTTGATACAAGGTCTCACTAATCTCCCAGGCTGGGCTCAAACATCTGATCCTCTGGTCTCAGCCACCTACAGTCCTGGGGTTACAGACATGTTCACTCATGCCTGGCTTGTATTACTAAAACTTTTATTGTCTATGACTTCAGCAAAACTTTAACCATCTCAGGGAAGTGGTATTTGTTTATTTTATACTTGGCTTTTTCTTATGTGAATTTTAATTTTTTTCCTCATATGCTTATTTTTATTGTAAAGTTAGCTTTAGTCTTAAATCTTCTCTTCGAACTGGATACTTGATATATGTCATTTACCGGAGCCAGGCTGGATTCTGTGCATGCAGGTGGCAAATGCATTTCTGAGCTGTTTTCTTCTTTAGCCACCATTTTGGTAGTGATCATAAAAATTTATTTGAATGATTTGGTTATCCATTCTTAGAATTGGAAATGTTCAAGTTTTAAGTCAAGGGCACCTGGCTGAGAGTGAGGGCACATGCCTATAATCCCAGCACTTGGGAGGCTGAAGAAGGAGGATTGGCACAATTTGGGGCCAGTCTGAGCCACATAGCAAGTTCAAGGTCAGCTTTAACCACAAAGTGAGACCCTGTCTCAAAAGAAAAAAAAAAAATCAAGTGCACCTATAACATTTTCTGTCTTATTAACTTATATCCTTTTTCCTCCAACCCAGTTGGTCTGAAATATTTTTACTTAATTGACATAGTGAAATTCTCAGCTGAAATTCTTTATGATCAACAGTTGGGAAAACTGGTACCCAGCAAGGTTCTTTGAGAAGATTCCTTTTCCTTGAGATAATCTCCATTGTACATAGCAGAACAGTCTTCTGAAGTAGAGGGTATTCTTGACATTTTTCCTAAACTCTGGGAATTTAAATATGTTTGTCTAAATTCATCTATTTGCTATTTAAAGAGAAGAGTGTTTCAACACATTTGTGAATGAAAACTGCTTCCAAAAACTGTTTGATTCTGAATCTGGAAATTTCCTAACTCTACAATCTTATATTAAAATTGTAAAAATTGTCCATATTATTTACAATTTGTATGCTTTATACAAACCATGCCATGATATTCTTTGTCACTTCCTTCAGAAAGTCCCAGGTTATGAAGGAAAAAGGTCACTGCATGCCCGTTGGGTCAGTCTTGACTAAAAGTCAATCTGGAGTTTCTAGAGAGGCCTGAGTTGACCCGGTTTTGCTGTTTGTCACACTGTTGATCAGTGAGTAGTAATTCTTACGCTCAGAATGATTCCGGGAAGCTGGGTCCTGGCACTGTGAGGAACCAGCAGCTGCTTCTCAAGTCTTGTCCACAACATGTTTCACACTGGGATGGATTCTTGCCCTTCCTCCTTCTCTCCTCTCCTTCTCTCCTTCCTTCTCTTCTTAAGTTTCTAAGCAACTTTGTAGTAGGTGTAGTTTATATATCATTAAATTTACCCATTTTAAGGTGCAATTTGGTGTTTTTTAGCGTTTTCATTGATTTATACAGTCATTACCACAAATTAGTTTTAGAATATTTTCACCACCATTCCCATTGTCACTTATTGCTAATTACTGTTCTCACCCTTGGCCTCAGGTAACACCTAATCTACCTCCTGTCTCTGTAGTTTTGCCTTTGGACATTTTGTATAAATAGGATCACTAAATACGTGGCTTCTGTGTATGGCTTCTTTCTCCTAATATAGGGTGTTTGAGGTTCATCTCTGAATCTGTGTGCCAGGATTAGAGTTACTTGCTTTGTCTTACTGGATAGTGGTCCACTAAACACATGAGCTGCATGTGAAATACTCCCTCACCAGTTGCTGAACATTTAGATTTTTCCCAAATTGAAGCCATTTCTAATAGTTTTATTATTACTATCCATGCAAGTGTTTGTAGTGACATTTGTTTCTGGGAAAAACAAGTCTTGGTGTGGGTATTTGTTTTCCTTTCTCTTGGGTAGATACCCCAGATTGGAGCTGGCGGGTCATGTATGTTAATTGTATATTTGATTTTCTGAGAAACTGTCCAGTTGTTTTCAAAAGTAGCTATACCTTTACTTTCCTACCAACAGTTCATTATTAGAATTCTTCATTCTCCACATCCTTGCTAACATTAATTGTTTTCCATCCTATTAATTATAACTGTTCAAGTAAGTACAGAATAGAATTTCAATTTAGTTTTAGTTTCTTTCCTTATTAATAATATTGAACATCTTTTTTTTTTTTTTTTTTTTTGTGACAGGGTCTCGCTTTGTAGTTCAGGCTGGCTCTGAGCTCACTGTGTAGCCCAGGCAAGCTTCCAACTCAGCAATCCTCCTGTCTCTGCCTCCCAGTGCTGAGATTACGGGCGTGAGCCCACGCCCAGCACTGTGGTATGCGGTATTGATTGTTGGTGGGCATTAGTCTCCACGCCCAGCATTGTATGTGGTTACCAGGGATCGAACTCAGGACCTTGCCCTTGCGGGGCAGTCGCTGGAACCTCTGAGCTAAATCTCTGGCCCTGGACATCTGTTTTCATATATTTTTAGTCATCATAAGTTCTTTGATGACTCTGATTCTATCTGTTGTTCATTTTTAAATTGAGTTTTAAGTTGTAGGAGTTATTCAGTTATTTGACCAAGAAAGAGAACTTACAATTACTGGTTTTAAAAATGAAGGAAAGAGGCCCCCAGTGAAGGAATGTGATTGGCTTCTGGAGGAAACAGCCCTCTGATGATAGCCAAGAAACACTGATCTCAGTACTGTAGCCCCAGGAACGGAATTCTGTTTGTCATTTAAAGGAACATCCAGGAGGGACTTTGCCTGGCCAGTACTGTGCCTTGATTGTATCCTGCTGAGAGACCCATGTTGCACTTCTGACCTATAGGAATTAAAGAGAATCTGCTTGTGCAGTGCTGCTACATTTGTGGTGATTTGACATCTCGGGAACTAAATATATATTGGTGCCACACCACCTTGTTAGGTTTTAACTTTTATAAGTTTTAGAATTGGAAAGTGAAAATATTCGATCTTCTCTTTTTAGAATTGTTTTGACAATTCTAGGTGTTGTACTTTTCCATACAGTACACATTTTAGGATCTGCTTGTCTATTTCAGCAAATGAACCTATTGGAGTTTTGATAAGAATTTGTGCTATTCTGGGCCCAGTGGTACATGTTTGTCACTTCAGTTATTTGGGAAGCTGAGCTGGGAGGACTGTAAATTCAAGGCCAATTTGGGCAACTTAGCAAGCCCCTGTGTCAAAAAAATAAAACAAAACCTCTAATAGTATGGCTCTGGGATTGAGTGTTTACCTAGCATGCATGAATGTGTGCACCCTGCCTGGGGTCCAGTATTGCCAGCTTGACAGTATTGAATACACAGACTTACTGATTTCTTTTCCTTTCTGTTTTTTGAGACAGGGTCTTACTCTGTAGTCCAGGCAGATCTTGTATTTGCCATGGTCTTCCTGGCTTAAGCTCCTGAGTGCTGTGATTACAGGCATGCGTGGTCACCCCTAGTCCAAGATCATTTATTTGTTTACATCTTCATTACATCAATGGTTTTGAGTTTTCAAATATATTAATCTTTTGTTTCTTTTAATATGCTTACTTTTAAGTATTTTATTATTTGACTATTGAAAATGAAATTGTTTTAATAATTTTATTATCAAATTGTTGCTTAGAGAAATATAGTTGATTTTTACACTTGATCTTGGTCAAAAGTTAGAGAAGTGATACAGTTGATTTTTGTATACTTGATTCTATATCCTGTGACCTTACTCTACTTACTTGTTTGTTCTACACTTTTAAAAATTGATACCCTGGGCCGGAGGGTTAGCTCAGTGGTTCTGGCGCCTGCCTCGCTAGCGCAAGGTCCTGAGTTCAATCCCCGGTGATCACATACAATGCTGGGCGAGGAGACTCACGCCCATAATTAGTACCACATACCACAGTTCCGGGTGTGGTGGCTCACGCCAGTCATCCCAGCACTCAGGAGGCAGAGAGAGGAGGATTGCTGAGTTCCAGGCTTGCCTGGGCTACATAGTGAGCTGAAGGCCAGCCTGAACTACAAAGCGAGACTCTGTCTCAAAAAAAAACAAAAAAAAATTGATATCCTATGATTTTTTTTTCAGTGTAGGGATTGAATTCAGGGAATGTTGAACTTTGCCCTCAGTCTTAAAAAAAATTTTTGTCTTGAGACAGAATCTTCCTTACGTAGACTGATCTCATGCTTGATGTCCCGCTGCCTCAGCCTCCCAAGTAGCTGGTAATATAGATGTGTGTCACCAGCTGTGGTTGTTGGGCAAGAGTATATTCTAAAAGCTTAGCAGGTTTGATCTGCAGTATCCTTGGGTATTTTCAAGGTTTTTGTTGGTCTCATATCTGATAAGAAATTATCAAATTAATGAGTTACAAAATTCAAGAATGAGTGTCCTTGCTTTGGTAGCTTTAGAACTGCAGGTTCTAGCCAGGATGAAACTGGAAATCCTAGTCACAAACTCAGTAGTCTGATCATCTTTCCTAAAGATGCTTCTAATACAGTTTTTTTTTTTTTTTTTTGAGACAGGATATTGCTTTGTAGTTCAGGCTGGCTCTGAGCTCACTATGTAGTCCAGGCAAGCCTCGAACTCAGCAATCCTCCTGTCTCTGCCTCCTGAGTGCTGGGATTATAGGCATGAGCCGCCACGCCCAGCACTGTGGTATGTGGCATTGACTGCTGGTGGGCGTGAGTCTCCACGCCAGCATTGTATGTGGTTACCGGGGATCGAACTCAGGACCTTGCGCTTGCAAGGCAAGCACCAGAACCACTGAGCTAATCCTCCGGCCCTCTAATACAGTTTTATGTGTGATCTCCTTAGCTCTGATATAGGAATTATTTCCCATACTCTAAATTTGTTTTTAGTCCTTTCAGTATTTAGTTTTGAAAAGCTATCTGAGGCAAGGTAAATTTGTGGTTCACAATTTGTGTTCAGGAAGTCTTTGCAGATTCTCTTTAAAATAAAAGTCAAGTTTTCTTTAAGACTTAAGCTGGAAAGCGTTCATTTGCTCACTTTTTACCTCCTCTTGTTTGTCTCCTCCTATGTTGCTGTGGTATATCAGGCATATATAGGGCCAAGGAATCTTATTAATTTTTAGTGCTTTTTTCCACATTGTGTTTATTTTGCTACTTTAGCCATCTGAGTGATTTTCTCTCAGACTTATAGCTAGCTGTGCCTGCCCAGGTGGCAGAAACACCAGGCCCCTCACTCGGATTCTACTTGTTCTTTTGTATACCATGAATGCCCTTTTCTGAAGTACATTTAACCTCAACAATGGTCTTTTAAAAAATGTTTAACATTCCAAGACACAGTACCACAATTCTCTTGTTGCTGTGGTCTGTCTCACAACCGTCACTGAACACAGGTGTCTCCATTTTGATGAGGTTCAGTCTGCGCGGCTGTTTCTGAGACGCCAGTCCACAAGCTCTTCATCCTGTGCTCAGGCAGCCTATGCATGTGTTGCCTCTTTTCTGTTTCTCTTTTCAGAGTTTTATACAACTGAATCAATTTCAGACTAATAGTTTTGAAAACATTTTCACAAGAGCAAAATGGCAGGTTTTCTTTGTGTGATTATTTATGTTAAAACATTGCTTTCTACATTGGTTCACCTGGGAAAAATCAGTTGCAGGGTTTTCAAGTGTAGGAAAGATCAAAGTGAAAACCTGATGGTCTGAAAACTCAAGGTATATATATTCTTTGACTTGGGCTCCATTTCTCCATGGGTTTTTAAAATTTTTAATTTTATCATTATTATTATTTTTTGTGCTACTGGAGATTGAACTTGGGTCCTTGTGCTTCCAATGTAGGTGGGTTACAACTTGAGCTAAATTGCCGGCCCTTCTCCGTGGATTTTAAGTAGCCTCTTTACAAACAGAGTAAATTAAAAAGAGACCACATTTTTCTTCTGTGGAAGGGAGAAGAATGCTTGAATATAAATGTTGCCAAAATGTTTCCATATTAAATTTTTTCCTCTTTAAACTTGTGATGTAGGCCTTCTATGTTAAAATGCAGTGCTACTGTCTATTTAGAGATCTTTTTGAAAATTCCATTGATGTTTCCCTTGCTTCCAAAGGAAGTTAACATTATTGCAATCATGAAACATAAAAACATACAATGGAAGAAATCCATATTTATAAAGATAATTATTAATCTTTATTATACTAGGTAATTTTATCTTACATTTCTTTAAAGTTCATTTTATTCACTGTGAAGAGAAACAATGGCTCATTTTTACTTCTAATATATGTATTATTCATATGATATAATTATAAAAATAAGATGTACATTTAATTAGAAGAAAGAATTGCTATTTTGTATAATACGTCATAAAATCTGTTGAAGATATTTTTTCCTTACTAAAATAAAAATGTGTGCAATAATGTCAGGATCTCTAAATAATTCATGATAATAGTAAAAAAATAGAGGGGATTATAATGAAGAAAGTGAAAATTGTTTATTTGTCCCAGAGATAATAATTTAGCTCATCTCTTTTATTTTTTCCTTTGTGATAATGTATATATATATGTATAACTATTTTCATGCAGATTTATTTCTCAAAATTGAGCTCACGTATTGTATATGCTGAGGTTTTTTTTTTTTTTACATTAACGTATTGGAATTTTCACATGTCGTTACTCATTCTCCCAGATGTATTTATGATTGTATTAGGTCCTATCATCTGAAGAGTTAAAACTTATTTTGACTGTTTTCTCCCTCAAAGATTTTTATGTTCCTTTTACCACAGGAGAAAAACTCTGTAAAGTCAGAGACACACTGGAATATTTACTGTGTTCAGAGACCAAAGGGTTTATAAAAAGGGCTTATCAGCTGCCAGGTTTTTCCATATCGTGCTGCAGACCCTTGAATGCAAAATCTGGTCCTCCGTGGACAGGTGTGTGGTTCCTGCCACCGTTCCGTGCCCTTTGTCTGACTGATTCAATTTGTTACTGCAGTTCCTGAATACAGTGTGTCTCACCAAATCAAAGCTAGGAGGTAGGAGGAAGCCTTTCCAGATGTGATGGACTGCTGAGATGAACTCACATTTTAGGACATTTCTACTTTAAAAGCAGCGAATATATCCTGTGGAACGGAGTGCATCGTGAGTGACACTCGCCTCTCATTCAGGTCAAGCTCTGTCACAAATGTATTTGGCAACACCAGGATGGTGTGATTGCGCTGTGCCAGGCACCGGAGAGGGCGCTGGAGATAGATGGTGAAGGAACTGAGGGTCCCGCCGTTAAAGACAGGGACAGATGACTCTAGTACAGAGTGATAAGCACAGTCCCAGACATTCTGATTATTATGGGTGCAAAATGGGTGAAGAATTTTACTTCGGGAGTCAGGAAGGCTTCTTGGGGGCAGACTGTGCTCTGGATTATGAAGGATATTTGTCTGTATGCTGCTGACTTGACTCAGTGACTAGCAAAATGTATTTCTTTGGTTTTTCTAAAGCCCTTATATTTTTAATAGCTAATATTGCATTGCAGAGTTGGAATAAGACTGAAGTCATAAAATAACTAGTTTTCACACAGATATACTCAACATATACTATAGTTATACATCTCCTAAAAAGAAAATTACACTTATTCAGTAGAATTTTATTACTTTTTGTTTTCTTTTTTTTTGAGACAGGGTCTCGCTTTGTAGTTCAGGCTGGCCCTGAGCTCACTATGTAGCCCAGGCAAGCCTCGAACTCAGCAATCCTCCTGCCTCTGCCTCCCAAGTGCTGGGATTACAGGCATGAGCCATTATGCCCAGCATCGTGGGCTATAGTACTGAGTGCTGGTGGGCATGAGTCACCATGCCTGGTATTGTATGTGGTTACTAGGGATCGAACCAGGGACTTTGTGCTTTCTAGGCAGGTGCCGGAACCACAGAGCTAAATCTCCAGCCCGAATTTTATTACTGTTAGCTTCATTGGCATTGTATATGGTATATATGGCTATATCAGTTTATGAAATTATTTGTGGAATAAGTTTTCCCTTTTAGATATAAGCCCAGTGAAATGAAGGATTTTGTTTATTTTGTTCTATATCCTGAGTACCTAACTCAGTCTTTGGCACATAACACATAGCACACGTATTAATAAGTGTATTGATGCCAAAATTTCATATAACATAAGGTTTACTGATTCCACTTGATACCAGAGAGGTACTGTTTAATTTTAAGTGCCATAGTTTGAAAACCTTATATGTGTTTCATTATAAATGTTAATATATTTTAACAACAGCAAAACAAATCACAAACAGTAAGAACAGAAGTAGTGTTGGAATACAAGGTGCATTTTATTTTCACTCAAAGGAAAAAAATTTTCCTTTAGGATTGCAAATAGCAGGATATGCTTATTTGATTACCTAAGAAAAAAATTATAATTCCTTTCTGTTTAAGCAATAATATTTCACATTCTGTGTGGATTGTAGAACACAGATGAGCAAGACAAGGACTCAGTGTCTGTGGGGGAGTTTTGTGTAGTATGGTGAATAACGCGGCACTTGTTTACCTAATGTAGTATGCCGTGTCAGTATGTACACGACATGGCTTCTCTGTACGTGTAGACTGTGTTGTAGGTGGCTGAAAATCCAAGTCATGTGCAAGTGTGAACTAATACTTGGGGTAAATAAAACAACATACTAGCAAGCCGTATCAATCACAGCCACGAGCTACATACACCAACACCCAGCTCTGGAGGCAGCGTTGTAAGAGGAGAGCTGTCGTTGGAAGGAGACTGTTTTCCTCTGGTCCCAGTGCTCTGTGCTGTTCACATGAGGAGATTATGTTGCTTGGGTCAGACTATAATTGCTATTTCAAGTAGACTTGTTTTTCTAGGAGAAAAATTGTTACTGATCTCGATGTTTTCCTCTGTTATTCCTCTCTGCATTCCTTAACAGATACTATTTTGGTAAAGAGTGCCAGGAACAGCTGATGCTTCCCTTCTTCCCCGGCGCCTGCTCGTGGTCCAGATGCAGGCCAGTGACGGCCTGGGGTGACGCCGGTTAGCTTCATAGGGGCACACTGTCCTTCTCTTCTGCATTCTGCTCTTCCTCAGGCAGCAGGGGCTTGGAGGTAAATGTGTAGGGAATGGCTTCATTCTTCTCCTACGTTCAGCGCGTTTCCAGTGCATGCTGCAGGCAAGTTCGCACAGGCATCCAGCTGAGCCCATTTCTCCACCGTTCTCGTTAAACTTGACCTGTATTATCCTGAGGGCTGAGGGCTTGGGACGGGGAGAGCCACAGTGGGACACTCTACAGGCCTGAGCCTTGCCTGAGCTCCTAGCAAGTGGCTTGGCTGTCCTTACAGTGCCCGCTCCACTTCCCTTCCCATAGCACTGTGAGAATTCCAAAAACTCTTCAAGACAGCAACTTGTAATTTTATCTGGGAGAATCCGTACATTTTCCGTAATTTTTTTGTAGTATTGGGCAGTTTTGGAAAACATCTTTTATGAATTCACTAGACATGTAACTGGCAATTACAAGTAAGCTCTAACTTAAAAATAAAATATGCGTTATAAAGTTAAAAATAGAATCACTATTAACTTAAGAAAGTATAAATTATATAATTACATATTTTAGAAATAGTAATATGAAAATATTTAAATAAGCATTTACCTTTGCATGACGGTGTACCCTTAATAAGGAAAGTGTGGACTATCCCGTGTGGCGCTGCACACCTGCAGTTCCTGCTCCTGGGGCCTGAGCGTGAAGGCACAAGTTCAAGGCTCCCCTGGGAGCTGGGGGAGCTCCTGTGGCAAGTAAAATGACAGCGTGGGGGTGGGACTTAGAACCCTCGGGATCCAATCCTTAGTACTAGAAAGACAGAGAGAGAAGAAAAAAAGAAGCAAATGTTAATACTGTAGCAATAATGGGAGGAAGCAGAACTGCTGACCACTTACTGTTGACCGGGTGTGGTATTTGGGCATTTTATAGAATGAAGGCGCTCATTTTAATGCCCCATCAGCTTTATAAGGCAACAGATATTGCTTCTTTCTTACAGACAAGGAAGTTGATGTTAAGCATTTTATGCAGCAGCTCATTCTCTTCACTGTTAGCATCACATTGTGTGTGCGCGCGCGTGCGTGTGGGGGGGGTACTAGGAACTGAACCCAGTGGCTCTTTTTCTTTTCTTTTCTTTTCTTTTTTTTTTTTTTTTTTTGAGACAGGGTTTCACTTAGTAGTCCAGGCTGGCTAGCCTTGAACTCACAGCAGTCTTCCAAGTGCTGGGATTACAGGTGTGAGCCACAATGCCCGGCCCCACTGGCTCTGTCCTGAAGCTGACCTGTTACATTCTCCTTCAACAAAAATACAAAAGAGTTGGGGCAAGGTGAGCACAGGAAAATGGGCCAATCTCTATGGAAACCAAATATTCTGGCCAAACCTGTGGATTTTCCCTTTGTTCTCTGAAGGGCTTGCGGGTGACTGAGAGAGGAGCAACCTTTGAAATGACATTTTGGGCTTTTAAAGCCTCTGATAGTAAAATGCCAAGCGCTTTTTTGTAGGGGCTCTTCTCTAGAATGTATACCATGTATGAATTTGTCTACAATTTAAACTCATATGGAGAGTGCAGAGCCCTAACTATACAGCTTGAAGTTCGAGTATGCACCACTGAAAAGTTAAAACAATCCCAGGATTCTCATGGAGAGGAAGCAAATAGAGGAGGAAAGAAGAAAGCACAGAGTGAGTGACCGAATATTGAGCGGATGCATTTGGCCAGACATTTGTTTCTCCAGATACATGTTTTGCTGGAATCTGTAAGATACACTTAATCCTCCAGCTTGGTTTTGTTTGTATGGTTACTTAGCAAAATAGATTAAGATGCTGGGGCTCCTAAGTTTGTGTTAGTCTTTTGCCAGATGAGGATTTTTTTTTTTTTTTGCAGTTGTTGAGGACTTTTTAATATTTGCTTTCTGTGAAATGCCACATACAGTGTTGTCTTACTGTTGGCAGCATTCATTACGAATTAATCTGAGAAAACAAGACGCTAGTCTGCACTTCAGATGCAACAATGTGAGAATAAAGCACTGTGATACTTGGGTGCGTTAACCGAAGAAGAGTCTTGAAAATTGTCTTTAAGTATTAGGCAGGGTCAGAAGCCACATCTTTCAGACAAGCAGAATATGTAATCATGGTGCGGTTACCTCGCTCTGTTTGTGCTCGTTGTGTCTTTTATATTTGCTCGGTGAGTGTGTGAGTGAGGAAGGAAGAGATACAGTGGAGCAGGAGGAGACAGTCAGGACGCCCCAGGACTGCGCAGAAATGCTTCTGGGGCAGTTTTATAACCGGAAGGGAAAAGAGAGTTTGCTGTTCCAAGATGTAGCCTGGATGCCCCTTCGACGCTCCGTGTGCCGTGGGTGTGGGGGGATGGTAAGAAGCCCCTGCAGGCTGTCCAAGCTCCGGGGCCGCGGGAGTGTGCCTGGGACGGGGGAGGGAGGCAGAGCCTTCGGGTTTGGCACCCCTCCCCGTGTCCCGAGACTCGGACATGGTACTTCGTGCGCAGTGTGTAAGTCGCCCAGGCGGATAGTGTATATATACATTAAGAAAATACCGTGTCTTCTCTCTGGTATGAGAACCTATAGATGTGGATGAGTTCCAGAATATATGATAGATTGTGTGAAATAGGAACTATTTAAAGGGAAAGTGATAGGGGAAAGTAATGAATGATTTAAAAAGAAAAAAAAAAGCAGTAGGGGTTGTAGGTTGGGTAGGGATATGGGTAAAAATGACAATTAACTCGTGTCATATACTGGTACAGATTCCCCAAGTGTGTGATTGTGAGCTGTATGTAAAATGTACCAATAAAGAATTCAATGAAAAAAATAAGATACATATTTTTAAGGGGTTTTTGTTAAGAATAGTTTTGGGTTCATAGCAAAATGGAGAAGAAGACACACAGAACTGCCATATTCCCATTATGGGGCTACGGCATAACCCTCGCCAGAGTGACACATTTGTGACAGCCCCTGGGCCTGTGCTGCCGTGTCAGCGTTAGCCAGCGTTCCGGCTTTCCCCTGCAGCGCGAGCTCACTTTTGTGCGTCCCTCACGGTTCTGCCATGAGAGCGTCGTGCAGAGCAGTTTCACTGGCCTAAAAATCCTGTGTCCCACTGTTTTACTCATGAAGCTTCTGATGTTGATTTCACAGAGTTTTACCTCTGATAACCTTTTACTTCCCTAATGGAAGGCACACAGCTGGTTCCTTATTCTTCATTCCAGAATCTGCGGAACCTCTTTCCTCCGCTGGGCTGGCCGCAGCTCCCTGAGCCGTGGGGCGAGTCATCCGAAAAGCGAGATGCAGAGATTAGTTATGTGTTCAGAAAAACAAAGCGTTCTAGGGTGGATCTGCGCTGTGATGTTATCTGGTCCCACTTTAAGAACTTGATAAATTGTGAAAGACCAGAAGAATTAGTGATTTTAATTTTCTTTTACAATGCTTACCTGAATTGAGTGTGGAGAAGTCTGACAAAATTGTGGCCTTGAAAATTGACAAAATTATTCCCTCTGATAAGTAGAGAGGTCCCTTCCATCCCAGTACGTGCCTGCTCGAGCGTGCAGGAACAGCGCCTCTCCCCAGCCCGGGGCGGTGCGGGCACTGCTGGAAGGGCATCCTTTGCTTGTACTGGGCCTGTCTGTTTTCCTCCTCCGTTTGTCCTGTTGATTCTAAACATTGCCTTTTGAAAATGAGGCAGTAGGAAACTTTCTCATAAGAAACCATGGGTTTCTAAAGGAAGCAAAATTACTGTTTTCAGTGTACCTGACTGAAAAGTGATAAAATGTCATCCCTTTCCCTTAGCTTCTCCTAGACATTTATTCCACCGCGTTAAAAGCAGAGAGGAAATAGATGTGCTGAAATCCTGCTAGGACCACAGTCCTTGCTCACCCTCTGTCATGCAGCCTGACTGTCTGTCTGTCCCACAAGTGGGGAAAGTGGGACATCTTCTTTCTAGAGAGCTACAGATGCTATTGAAGTTTCAGTTTTCTCTGTGGCATTTAAACTGGATGACTTTTTTTTTAGTGTCAAAGAATAGAAAATTAGTTTTAATTGTTACTTATGAGGCACCATATGGCTACTCTATAATTTTGGCATCCCATGGAGCTGCATGTGCATATGGAAAATGAAATTAATTGGAAATCACACCCTGAAATCTATTATTAAGTTAATATAGCTAACAGCTTGTGGGGTGTCCTCACACTCAGCATGATGTAATTGCACATAATAACGAGTAACTATAAACTCATATAGAAGACAAACTGGGATAAACAGAGGTCAAAGGGACTGGCTTTGGGAAGGGAGAGCATTAATAATGGATGCCACAGCAAACATTTAAGTTCCTCACTGTCCACAGCCCCTAGGAGAGGGAAACAGTTTAATCACGTGCACATGAACTATTCAGCATTTTTATGAATTTCATAGCAAAACACTGATTTTTATTTTGCGAACTAGCATTGTGCTGAACTAAGGTCACTTTTGTTAGAATTAGTGGCAGTTATTTAAACCAGAGTTTCTCAAACTCATTTGTGTTTCAGAGTCCCCTGTAGAACTCTTAAAAAACTCTGAATCTGATTCTTAGAATTTTGATTAATTAGTCCTGGATTTCTTAATTGCTAGGTACACTAACAGTGTTTCTGAGTTTCTGACGTTGTTGCTGTGAGTTATAGAAACTTCCAATGGAAGTTATGGATCACACCTGGCTTTATATATTTACATGATATCCACAGCTAGTATATGTTTAAGGTAATTTGATTCCTAACTTTAAAAGAGAATAAAGTAAGTTGAAAATATAAGTATTGACTTCATTTGGTAAATTCAGAAAGGGTGAACAATTTAGTATCATATATGCTTTTTATGAAATTTGTTAGTATATAAGTCTGTTTCCTTGGATTTATGAAGCACTTACTGTTTGATTTATATGGTGACCAGGGCATGGTCAGAATTTAATAAATCTTTTTGAAATGTTAATTTAAATGTGAAAGGAGCCAAAAAATATTAACTTCTAAATATTGCCTTCTTTAGGATCATGTTCACAACTGTACTACAAATTTATGACATGAATAATTCTTAAAGTATTCAGTCTGATAATTAGGTTATTGAGGATAGAATTTGACAGAAGGAAGATTGTTTGTAGCCTTTATTATTCCTCCAGCGAAAGAGAGGTCTTCAAACCTAAGTTATATCTATGAGAGCCACCTATAGAGTTCTAGATGAGTCTCACTGACAAAACTTTGGGGTAAATAGCAGCCTAACTATTATGCTAGTGGTAGATGATATTTGTTAATGACAGAAAGATAGTTCAAGACTGTATCTGTGAAACATGCTGTCATTTCTGGTTTTTTCTGAATTTATGCTCTCTCATAATCCCCACAGCACCTGGGTATTACATTTGTTCTCTAGTTTCGTTGAGTGTGTTACTTTCAGTTTTATATCCCCACTCAATTCCTGCCTCAGGGTAGAAATGTACTGAGAAGCTTTTAAATGCTATGCCAGTGAAAAAAGTATAAAACATCTTGTTCTGTACCCTTTAAATATGGCCTTGGTAACTCTGGTTGGTTTGTACACAGGCAGGTTGGGCTCTCATTCACTAATGGAAGAGAGAAAAGGAAATAGTGATGGTACCCAAAACAGGGTGTAAAAGATGGATTATAACTTGGAGCTGAACAAAGCCAAGAAGAAAAACAGGTATCACTGAATGGTTTGTGGCCTGACCCACAACAACCACTAACTATATCTTACTATCAAATCTTTCTTTTTTCAAAACAGTGCTTCTCTGATCACTCTCCTCTCCCCTCCCCTCCCC